>JAHQIW010001480.1:0-25996 GCA_019055375.1 Parelaphostrongylus tenuis
ATCGCTAGCTAAGCAACAAAAACATTCTGGTTCATCACCT
The DNA here is from genome assembly GCA_019055375.1 of Parelaphostrongylus tenuis. NCBI lineage: Eukaryota > Metazoa > Nematoda > Chromadorea > Rhabditida > Metastrongylidae > Parelaphostrongylus > Parelaphostrongylus tenuis. Next base: position 41 of record JAHQIW010001480.1, read on the forward strand.
ATATTCCCATCCGCCGCACACAAATGCGCACTTGTGGAGAACATGTTTCGAACAGGTGTCAGTGTGCGCACAGGAAAAGAACATAATGTAGAGCTCCTCAGTTTAAGATTATAGGATATTCGGCACCCCCAAATGGAAAGCCTGGCGAGGATAAAGTTCCATTCAATCTGCCTTTTATTTCTAATGAAGTAAGTGCAGCTATGAAACGCTGCTTAAAAAAAGAAGGTTGGGATAATTCGATAGCAATAGTTGAATTACCCCTAAAGGCACTAAAGCGCCAATTAATTCACAAATAGCTCTATGACCGCCTCTGCGAAATCAATATCTGCAAAGTTTGCTCAAATGGCAGAGACGGCTACTGCATGAGATCTGGTATAATACACCTGATCATTTGCGAGGCATGAGGAGACGAATACATTGGCGAAACGGGTAGAACACTCTGCATCCGTGTAAATGAGCACTCAGCTAGTAAGCGTAACTTCGACCCAAAAGCCCCACTATGGATTCATAACAAACAAAAGCATAAAGGGGAAGATCTTGACATCAGATTCACGATCATTGTACAGGAATCAAGAACATCCGCACGCAAAACTTTGTAAGCCTTTTTGATAGATAGTAACGGCCCAAAAATGAACCGTAAAGAGGATTGCCTCGTGATAACGCGTGACCTCGCGCCATACCTCAGTCTAAGTTCAATCTCTGAGCAGTACACAGTCTCACTTACGCACTGACTTTAACTGGCAGGTCTTCCATGAATAACTGCAATTCCTAGAGTATCTGAGCAGTGAATGTGTTTTTGTAATGAAGTTTTTACTATGCAATCCAGGAATCGTTTTTTACGTTTTTTGCTGAAGTAGTGGAAGCTTTTGACTGATTGGTCTGCAAATCAATTTGACCTTTCCAAGCTCTAAAGATGGCGAACCTCGCCGAAACGTGAGCTACCACGACTGCTGTAATATTCATGCTGCATTATTAACTCTATTGTTATCAATCAGTAATATAAATAACACCTCGGAACAGCTAAACAAAAAGAGATACTCATTTACTCAAACTATGCCGAGGTTAATAGATTATCGGTCCTGAGATTTGTTGATTATTCTTTATATCTCTCTACCTTTTCATTTCTTCCAAACGAATCTTTCTACATCAACTTTATTTCACGTTTGAGCACAAATTACCGCGACTAGTCACTAACATTAAATATAAAAAAAGAAAAACCCGTTATAATTTAAACTTTTTCTCAGACAGATTTGTTCGTCCCTTTGAAGGACCTTTAGAGTGAGGCCCATCCTACAGTCGCTTCTTTGATTAGACGCTTCTGAAATTTATTTTCACACAAAATGGAAGTAAGAATTTGCAATGACATCAGATTAGGTCAAGAGGCAATATAGCAAGCTTTCACAGCTCAACTTTAATTCCACGCGCTTTCCCTATTCAAACTCAAAAATCATGGACTTTCCCGAATCCCATGCGGCAGATTTCGGGAAACCTTATTGTTGTGGGTTACACTTTTTCATTTTTTGACACCTTATGGATCCTTCTTCACAGTGCATCGTTTTTCACTGTGCATATCGCAGAACTTGTAGCATTCAGTTCGCTTTTCGTTTTCTTTTTGAATGCCTCAAAATACTGGTTGAGCACGTCTCCGTGCAATATCGAGGATTACCTGACTGAGACGCTCCATACCCGTACGTTGTTGACTGCTGAAGAGAGTTGAGCGTGGAGCTTAGCCGGCGCATGCCGCGACAAACAAAACAACCACTCAGCCACGGACCTCCGCATTGGGTACAAGTCATTTCAAAACCAACAGCAGAAAAGAAATTTGATGGGACAACTAACAATGCAATTATACCCGTTCAAAATTTTAGGAGAGTATAGGCAGTCCTACTAGTGCTACATGGTACGTATTAAATTGTTTAATATCACATATGCTTGAATCTTTAAGTTGAATATAACAAAACTTTAATCAAAATTCCATGCTGCAGTACATGTTCACCTTGAACGACGAAACCAGTAGGTCGCTTCTCGCTAACAGTGTTGGTTTCGCTCTTTCTTCGAAGTATCTGGCGATTTCTTCCTCTGCTTCGCGGCGATCACGAACAACAACACGTTTTCGTGTTCTGTAAAAGATAAGAATTTTAAGTGTTCAACATATTAGGTGGAGACATCTGATCCATAAACAAAGACATACTTTGTCACTCTGAAGCCGGGAAGGCGATAGAGTGCAGTGAGCACGTCTATTTTTCGAAATCGTGCTTCCCTCACCAGATCTATAACGTGCCATTAAGAAAGAAACAGTGTATATGCAATACAGCTACAAGATTGCAATTCTACCATCTATTTTTAAAGAAAGTTTGTCCCAGCCATGCTTCTGCACTTTCAAACTGATTAGTTGTTTCAGTTTGCCAAGCCAATAGTTGCAATAAACAGCAGCTCCCTCTTCTGACAGCGGTCGTTCTGGTCCACTTAATATTCCGAGGATCCCAGACAGAGTATAACATGAAATTGAATGTTTTCAAAAGAGTCGTTAAGCATATTGAACAAAATAGTGTGTAGAAAGGACAAAAGTTCGCAGATCTTGATGCTTCAACGCAGACATTGTCAGCCTCCGTGAATCAGAAAAGCTACTCTCATGTGAACTTTATATGAGTTTTCGTACACCTTAGAGATATGAGTGGAATAGCTGAGCCGTGGCATGGTCTTAAGCTACGCGCTCATTATTGACCAGCGTTTGCAACGCAGTACCAGTTAGGAATCATTAGCTAATCAGGATTATAAGATATGGAAAGAAAGAAATACGGAGCGGACTTACTGAAATCAACTAAAAATGTTCCGTATCCACGCCTATGGTAGCATGGGAAGACGCAGACGCAGGAGAGATTATACGAGGTGAAATGCTTCTGCTGAAGTAAAAATGCAATGATTACCATCTTTGACATGCAAGCTGAATGTGGCAAAAAGTTATTCACCCTACTGAAGTATCCTACCGGTCGATAGTCACCACCGCGAAATGTGGTCAGGACGTAGAATACGAACGATTCAACCTCGCAGAAAGCCACCTTCAACAAATTGTTATTGTCGAACTTCATCTGGCAATAATCCTAGTTTACCAACCTTACTACCTATCCATAGCATGGCTAGTTGGCACAGTTTCATAGTGTACTGCAAAAAAAAAGTATATCCATATTAAATTCAATCGTTAGAATTGATTTTGAAAAAGGCGGTCTGCATTTGTGCGATTAAAAATAGCAGCGATACAATGATCACTGAAGAATATAAAGTGGTACGCGAAGATCTGACCTTAGACAGTAGTTGAACTCGTGTTTCACTAAAAAAGAGGCGTCTACTATTTCTACACTACAGAGGCACCGCTTTTCTACCACCGTTTTTCGATATATCCATTCGTAGCTGTCCAAATCAACGGTTTTCGTTGGACAAGCACATATCGATATTGAAGTCAAGGTGGCATCCAATCGAATTAAATAATCTATTTTAATCAAATCTTTTTAATGTTTCTGCTGACAGTGGTTCGGTCATTCAAAAGAATTTTACTGTACTTCACATCTATTTGAACTCTTGGGTGTTCGATGCTGTCAATTGCAATTGGATATATCGAAGAATAAGTGTTAGCGAAGCCGTGGCCTCGGTGGTGTAAGGGTAGCATGCGCCTCCGGTTTAAATAAAACGCGGGTTCAACTCCTGCAGTTTTACTTTCATCATATCACTCTATACTCATACTCGATCATTATAACATCATGTCAATGCTAAAATAACAGTAAGATAATCAAATAGATTGCAGGGTAATTGAAAAGGAAACATACCTTTTTCTTCTCCCCATCCACTTCAAAAACAAAGATATTGTTTTGTCTATCACAATACACCTTCTTTCCAGGTGGAGCAGAACTACACGGGCATTTCTTCTATAAATACACGATAACATCATTCTATATGTCAAAGTGAAATGAGAAAACATTTTTCGAATTTTTATTTTACTTCCTAATTCCTACTTTGACAGCAGAGTACGATGGAGACTTTAGGAGCAACAGTGGCAAGATATGATGGACTTCAACCACCACTATGGCTTTAAAAACGGCTGAGAAAAGGCAGAACGAAGAAATTAATGGTGTAGTCCCAGCGAGAGCTGTATCGAAAAGGCATAGTAGTGGCTCGAGTTCGTGGCATCAAAAACATCAAGTTTCAAGTTTCGCTCGTAACTTAGAGCTATTGTGGTCACGACTCAAGTCGTACCGTGTTAGAAAAAAGAATTATTACCTCAGGCTATACGAATAACATCGAAATTTTCTATATTTGAAAAGCTATAAAAAATCTGAAGATTATTCATGCTGAAATGTTTATTATATTCTAAACTTAAAGAGCATTCGTAGGAGCTAAACTGGTGCATAAAGCGGATTCATCGCAATATTGCAAGATAGCCAAGCATTTAGGGAAAAAGCGACTCTGCGAATAAATTTCCTAGTGGAATCATAGATTCGTAGAGAATTTGAAATTGAATGTAATAACAATGAAATAATAACCATGTGAGCCGTATGCTGTGCCTCATTGCCGGTGTAGTTGAAGCATCCACCACAAACGAAAAGTGTTTTCATTCTACTGAAGGGAGGCGGGTATTTTCCTCTAAAAGCACGCCAGTAGTAAAGCATAATTAGATTGGAAATAACGACACTGCTTAGAAAAATTGCAGCTTTATTATATATTGAAATATTGCTAAAGGAAGAGGTAATATATTCACAGATACAGAACAAGTTGTGATTTAAGTACGACGGCAATTACATCGCCACAGTGAAACTCATGAGAGATCCGAGCAATGTAGTGAATCTAAAGAAAGGAGCCAATCAGTCTATGTACCTGTAGTTGGCCTTAACTTTCTCCTCGTCGCCGAATTTAACCCACTCAATTTTAGTGATTTCTGTATGGCTATTTTTCATTGTCCCCTGAAAATGGCTCATTTACAAAACACACACTTCCACCAAGTTATAACATAATAATCGAAAAATACTGGTGCACAGCACGCTAGTTTTTTTTTCAATTCTTAATTACTGTGAGAATCCTGAGTTCTTGATAGGATCAGTTTGACACAATAGAAATTTTTTTGATTTCACAGATTGCCTAAGTACTTACTGACGAAAAAATTTAATTGAGAATGCCAGAATCGACGCGGTGAGTGGTCGATCCTCCATGCGTTTGAGCGAAAGAAGCGCGAAGTATGATATGTAATTACTTTGGATATCACCTCAATTCCAGTGACAAATTGATTCATAAGTGCCTGTCTTGAAAATAGAGATATGAAGAATGAAAGCGCTACTAGAAAAATGGATTTGTTCGGGTTTCAAAGGCACTTAAACTACTTCGTCACTGAAAGACAGATGTAAAAAGAGCAGTTCCGGTGGTGAAGAAAAACGCTTTTTCTAAAAATTTGCTTACGCACTGTCGATGGGGTATAGTGAAATTTCTACGAACAGCCCTTATTTCTATACTGTTGTGCGCTCATTTCTTCTAATTCAATTAAATTTCTTAGAATTTTAGCCCAAGCGTTCAAATTTAGTTATACTGTAGGATATTCTTAGATGCGGTAATATCACTACAAGGTAAGCATGCTATACGCTTGCTGCAGCTTATTGAAGCGCCTGTTCTGCAACCTTCATGTTTCTTGCCATCGGCTGTTTCTTAATGATCCGTTGCGCTCACACTTGTTTTCAAACTGGCCGCATGCATATTCTCTAGGAGAGACCTTTGTCATCGGTCCGTTTATAGGTGAGCCAAAGGTTCAGAGAGATGTGTGTTCGAGTGTTCATCTCTGCAATGGTCCGCTAAATTAGCGCAGGCCAATATTTGTCTTCCAGTGTTCCTGTTAACCGCACAAATTCGTATCTACTCGCTCAACTATATATCGCCAGATCCTTATATTGTATTGGCATTATTGCAATAAACAATCACAGCTCAAGCTTCAGTTGTTCCTCGTAAAAGTACATTATGTGCTGCATCAGAGTCACTGAGCAGAAAACACATCAAGTGCTCCATCAGAATTTCACCTACCAATACCACTACAGAGAATTTTTCATTGGGGATTATACTAATTACAATTGAAATACATGCGCCATCAACTGGACTCAGTACTAAGAATAACTCAAAATGTTAGCGAACTATGACAAAGGACCTAGTTGGTTACTCTTACGTGAACATGTGAAATACATTTAGTGTATAGAGGCATGTGGAAGAAGAACTTTGATTTATGATCCTTTCCAAAGACTGCAATATCAAGAAACGCCTTAGCAGCATAGTCGAGATAAATCCAATATTTAAATAAGCGGTTCCTTCTGATTATAAGGAAATATATGAAAAACCTACCTCATTTGGTGGAGAGGAGGGTTTCATAGGAGTGTTAGTAATCATTCGAAAGCTGAGACTTCAGGCTCTCCACACAGGTCGCTGGGTTTTTAGAAAAAGCTTCTCTTGACGTTGCTTAAGGAGAGATTTCTCGTATAAAAGACAGGCATTGTTTTCGCCGGACAGAGTTCTTTCTTCAATGTAATGTTAATCATTCCATAGCATAATTCTTTCTGATGTTAATGATGTGCTTATATCCTGAAAAGTTGTTTCTCCGAAACGCAGCAGGTAAAATAAGTTGGGTTGCCAAGAGCAAGAAAGTGGCCGTTGGGCATTCGCAACCCATTGGCTAAGGCGTCCACGTGAACAGCTGTTGACGCGATGATCGACTAATTTACTAACATGAAGGTGCACTGCCGATGCGTATGAGCTGTCGAGGGGATCTTTGGTATCACAGTCATTCGTTCGATGTGGAGATCACACTTCACATGTGTAACGCGCAACGCGATAGATCGCTTGGAATGAACGATAGATGCAGAGTTAGATCGAGCCTCCTAAATTCCATTGTAATTCAATCTTTAATTCTGATTAGGTGATGATGCCTTTGAGTCACTGTTGGAAGCAATTAGGAAGTTCAGGCCTCGTGAATTCGGACAAAGAAACCACATTGGAGATTATTTACACAAGTGGTTCATGCTCGATTTCATGGCAAATTAAAAGTATCTGAGGTTTTTTCTATTATTATTTAGCCAACTCGTCATGTGGTCTGGTAAGGGCTCTTGTACAGCCCGATACACGTGTTTCGTGCATACAGACTCGTCAGTCGGGCAGAAAATGTCGTCTTTCGATATGTTTATAGTCAGTTATCTCGGGAATCTCTGCTTCTTTACAGAGAGTCATCGAAGACAAAGGTTTTACACTCTATGTCAAGCAAAATTTTCACCTAACACAGAGTGTTTGCGCACTCGATTGCTCGTAAAAAATAAAGGATTAGTATTTGAAGTCTTTTTGTAGCAGAGTCATACATTTCACATAGTGCTTCCTGAAGCCAATATTTTTTCGATAATTTGAGCGCGTAGAAAGGTATTTCGGCAGCGAAGTTTTACGTCAGCACTCACGTGAGCACCACACCCACCGCGACGTGAATGGCCCACAATCGCCCTCTCCCTCACTTCAAATTCAACTTATTTTACCTGCAGGCTCACACAGAACGTTCTTTTTAGGATATAAGCGTAGTAATGGCATAAAAAAGCACCACGATATCTTATATTTATTGAAAATCCAAAGAAAGAGATCCGTCTAGTGAGAAATATGCTCTAGTTTTGTGTGAAGATCAAAGCGGTGCAAAAGGGTTTCGAAAGAAAAACGTCGGCATAGAGCGGTAGCCTGAAGACTCAGTTTCTGAATGATTACCAAAACTCCTACATGAGCTCCCCTCCAGTAAATGAGATCGTGTTAACGTCGTTTCCCTTATAATCAGAAAGAACGACGTAAGCCTATAATCTATCAAAGCAATGAGCTATTTTGTATTTTCCTGTCATCGTATGTGCATTTTTGGAAAAGAATTGTTCGTTCGTCGTACAATGAAACTCAGTATACTTTTAGTGATCATCAGAAGCTTAAAATTTCGGAAAAATTAGAAATGTGCTTTTTTGAGAAAAACCTTTCCCTCACAGCTTGATAGCAAGAAAAATAAAACTATGGCTTTAGGCGTTGCGCTTTATCTCATTTGTAATTCGCCGGAAAGAGCTTCCTTATAATGTCAAAAGCTGTATGAATTCCAACGCTGCGCTCGCCTGCTAGGGATATCGTTTCACTACACTGTAGAAGTTAAAGAAAGATTGAGTTCCAAAGACGCCGATTATTTTTTGTCGTTTATAATGTGTGAGTTTGTGTAGATCGATAATTTGAGCGATCGATCGTATAGCCCGATTCGTGTACCTTGAGTAAATTTCGTTATTTTCATGATATTTTCTTCTGTAAAAATTTCAAACAAAATGTATGATTCTCATACTTTATGATTTTTTCCTAATGTTTATATGAAATAGGATAATCTTCATCATCAAATGTCACTCACCGATCTATGCAGCTGACGAATGTTAATGAGTCAGATCCAAAGCGTCTTGTTTTCAGTTGAAGAAAAATATCCTCAGTGATAAGTCTTATCATGAATCCGACCGATGCAGCTGATGAACACGGGTTATAAGCGATTTATTACCAATTTGAGGAAGTTATCCATAATATTGCGCTTCGTCACAAATCCATTGTCGGAGACATTAAAGCCAGAATAGGGAAGCCTACCAGAGCGAATGCAAGATTCGCAACTTTGAATTAGGAGAAATAGTTAAGATTTGAGTACGACTTCAGTCTGCAGCACGTCTCTTCCATGGAAATTCATTTTTCCAGAAGACAGACATCGCCGTTTGACATAGAAATTTCCTAAAGATACGATACATGCGAAATGCAAATGTATACTTGCAAAAAGAAAATGGTGTCTACTTGGCACATCCGTAATCCCTTTTATCCTTTGCTAAGCGAGATCACTGTCTTCTTCGGAAAAAGATGGGATTTAGTCGCAACCTGGAAAAGAATTCATGCCATCGAAAGTGGAGAAGTCATCAAGATATCTATGAAGGAAGCATTTTATACGAAATCCTATGCAACTATGACTATAGAATGAAGATAATTCGACCGAAGACTACGAGATGCTTGTCGAAAAATTCAGGAGTTTTGTGTCGACTTTTCCTCAGTTATGTAAATCAGAAGGTCCGAGCACACCTTCTCCACCACGAAGGACTTGCTGAAAAGATAGAGAAGCTCAGGCCTGACATGATGCTGCACATCTAACACTAGTGGTATTGAGTGTCAGCTGCAGAAAAGCTTTGCAAGAGGATCTACATTGTACAGGCAAAAGAAACTATTGAAAGGAGCATTAAAAAATCAATCTAAAGAATGCCGTCGGAACTTGAGCGATATACAGTTTCGCTGTCAGGGTTGACGATCGAAGATGGAGGAATTCGCGCCGTAATATGGATTTATGTTAAATAAAGTTATCCTCCGCAAAAAGGTGACTAAAGGGATTTTTGCATCTATCAACCGGGTTGCATGTCAAGGATACTATATAAGCTTTTACGAGGGTTATCCTTTGTTCTTATCAAAAACTTTGGATGAGGAGCAATCAGTTAAGCAAGCGAAGATTCGATAGGGATTTTGTTGCATAGAACGTATACAGACCGTGTCCAAGGTTATGATGGTTAGTGTGGAATGCCATCTCTTAAGCCTTTTGTCAACTATGCAAAGCATTTAATGGCGTCAAAAAAATGCAATCCTCTCAGCGTTTGTAGAACAAAGTGCAGAACTATTCCATAAACAAACGTTAGCAGACTGATATTAAAACTGCATATAAAAACACAGCTTTTCTAGCAGTTTCTTACTGTTTTTGAAAAAGAGTTCTGACAAGGAAATACGATATCGCCACAGTTGTTCACCTCCGAAGTGTAGCTGATAAATGAGTCGCTCGGCAGGAAAAAGAAGGGTATAAACGTTAATGAAAAAAATCTGTAGAGCTTTTCTTTCACGGATGGCATCAATATCCTCGTTCGAACTACGCATTAGAGACATCGACTCCCAATTTATGAAAACCGTGGGCGCAAAGAAGAAATTCGAATTGGTCGATCTCCTATTACGCAGACCACCTCCTACGCGAATCTTAGGTTAATGAAATGGAGAAGAACATAACAGAGGGGCGTTACAGAAGGAAGAAAACAGCGTGTGCCGTGTTGGGGCCTTTCACAGATGCCACCGACCAAATAGCGGACCCAGCGCTACGCGCTATCCTTTTCAATTCAACAGTCTTCCCACGCTCTGCTGAACCGTAAAGACGAACACTGACACTTTCACCACGTCAAGACGGTTGTGAACAAATCACAAAGCTCTTGATTGATGTCCTCTGGAGTACAGTCGCCAATTACAACATATAGGTTAGTGCAGCTCACATGTGGATCAGAAAAGATGAGCCTGAGGTATGACATCACGTCACGCGTGAAGGCAAAACGATCTTCCTTGCTTCTCATTTTTGGATCTTTTGAGCCTTTGTAATTTTCTTCAAAAGATTTTTGATGACGATTTAGAATCTTGCACAGAAGTTCTGACTTTCTTATCAAAATCCTCTCCATTATGTTTTTTTATCTTACGCCTTACTATTGGAGTGCTTTATCTGACATTGTATCCAGCTAGATGCACCTTTGTATGATCCCAGAGTGATCTAACCTTCGCCATTTAGTCGTTCCTCATTCTTCCCCAAAGTAACACATTATGTGATTTTGAGCTTACATAGACGGCGCATAATCTGTTGCCAACTAATGGTACACTAGAGTAGAGTACCATGATATCTCAACTAATTGTATCGCATTTGGTACTTATATGTTAGACGACGATAAATGGAAAACGAATTCGCTTCGCTGGACAAGGAATTTCAATGCGAAGGCTAGTAATCGTTCCAAAGCATAAAACTGCGGCCAAAGCCATTCTTAACCGTTTTTCAAAAAAAAAAATCCTCATTATAACGCTGTAGCATTCAGAAGAAATATATGAATTACACGTACTATCTGCTTTTTTTTCTTTCGCTTATATTTTGCTGAACAAATTCCCTCTCCTTACACAGCGCTGAAATAAAAAGAGAACATTTGTGTTTCACACATGCATTTTTCTCGCAAGACGGAGCTTTTTTTGTGCTATTAGTAATCCTTCAACAGCGCGGGATTTTAAGGATTCTAAAGTTGTGCTTAACCCTATAAAGACAGCTTTGTTGCAGTGTACTGGAAGAAATTAGATTGACCCACATACGCAGGTATGGGGTTTTTTGGCAAATTCAGGGGCTGCGAAGTGAGGGGAAGGTGTTGTTGAGATCAACGATCGATGACGCGCAGACGGATGACATGCGATGTGCGACTTTGTTATTTGACTACCAATTTTTACTTCGCCTTCATAGAATCTCCAGATTGAACTAATGACCCTGATGGTACAAAATTTCCCTACACGTTCATATGTTTTCGTGTTTCCCGCAAATTACATGCGTGAAAAAGTGAAAGCACGCGGAAGTGTGAAATATAATTCAATTCTGATTGGCTTGGTCCGACGTAAAGGGCATGATTTGTTTTTGCTCACTAGACTAACATTAAGCGGAGTTCGTTCATCTAAGTCTACGCGGCATCTAACATCTGTTAGCAGTTGGAAATGGCAGTTCTCCACAACAAATTTAAGGATTGTTTGCTCATCTCTTGCCACACGGTAGGAATTGTCTAACGCCGTAATCTTTTCTTAGTGTTATTATCGACTGCTATCAAATAGACCATTTTATAAAAGCAAATCATTATTAACCCACAATCAGTCTATTAACAATCATCTAGCACAATTAGACTTTAACTGGGGATGTTACTTCATTTTCTCGCCACTCTACTTTAGATGAGTACAAGAATTGTGACTTCAAAGTCCCACTAGACAAGGATAAGAAACGCTGAAAGGTCAGTCGAATTGCTTTTTATTGCACCATCATGCAAACTGAATAACTAAAAATACAAGCCTATGTGTATGCGCTTTTTTTAGAATTTTAGTCAGAAAGGTCGACAATCTTAATGATGGCTTCCTCGTTTAACTCGTAACATTCCAACGACCACCCCAATCGTCGACTTTTTTCGTCAATTTTCACGAACCCATTGATTTCTGAGGCTGCTTTTTTACACCATTCACTGTAGGCCTTCTATGATCTATGCTGTCATGCGTTTGTCACGTCATTCTAGCATTTCCCCGAAATATTGCTAGCTAATGCATTACAACGTCATTCATTGGCGCCAATTGGATTGCATCACAAGTAATGCAGAATGGACAGCACGAGTTGAACCTTTCCCCCTCCTCATTCCAGTGCATTTTTTGAGGCTATACGCCATGTACAAGGTATGCTAACGAGCTAATAAGTAAGCTGTGATTAGGCCTTTGTTTTGTATGCAAAATAGTATTTCATTATTTCTGATCGAGAGACCGGTCGATTTTGAGTGCATCGCACTGTTTCATTCACTAAGGACGAGATGTGAGTAGCCTCATTATACAATAGCATAGACTTAGATCATCCTACAATACATTTACCTTTTGTTCTGGTTATATTCTATCTTTTCTACTCTACCGCATCTATTGCAGTGAAACACAGCTGTTGCCACAAACGGTTGAATTCTCTGTCAATTGATCACCTGTATCAATTGTCGTCCCGTTGATCGTCGAGTGACTCGAGCGGGTACCAGCAACTCTTCCATTTTCCCCTATCGCGTGCAAGAGTAGCCCAGTGGGTCCTCCTTGCTCTAGGAATTCGCTGAGCATCATATCTTTCTTCCATCGCTTTCGTGAAGAAATCGGACCAACGGGTCAGTGGTTTTCCTTTAGAGCGCTTGACGTCCCGAGGAATCCAGTCGGTGACGACTCTCGTCCATCGGTTGTCGTTGAAGCGCATCACGTGTCCGGCCCACCTTATTTTCGATATCCTGGCGTGTAGAACGGCGTCTCTGATTTTCGATCGTTGACGTAGGTCGAAAGTTCGGATCCTTTGTCTCATTTGCGAAATACGGGATACTCCTAGCATCGACCTTTCGACTGCGCGTTCGATAACGGCAAGTGATCTTTCATCCTGCTTACGTAGCGACCAGGTTTCTGCTGCATACGTTAGGGCACGAATAATTGTCGAGTCGAAAAAGTGGGCACGGAGTCGGATGTTCTTTGTCCTCTTCACTACATCTTCGATGCTCTTAAACGTTCCCCAAGCCGCTCGTTTCCTCCTGCTCAACTCTGGGGCTAGGTCGTTCATCATGTTGATTTCACGACCTAAACAGATGTAACTGGAGCATTCGGAAATTGTCGTTCCGCTGAGCGTGAATGGGGCATTAGAAACCCATCCGTTCCTCATGAACATTGTTTTCGTTAGATTCAGTTGAAGACCGATCTTTCCACAGGCGTTATCGAAATCAGTCAACATTCGTTCCGCTTGGCTGATGTTTGGTGTTATGAGAACGATATCGTCAGCAAAGCGAAGATGGTTTAATTGTCGACCGTCAATTTTCACTCCCATTTCGTCCCATTCTAATGTTCGCATGACGTTTTGTAGGGTGGCAGTGAATAGTTTTGGCGATATTGTATCGCCTTGTCGAACCCCTCTTCTTACGTCAATGGTGATATTGTTGTAGAATGGAGATATTCTGGTCGTGAAATCTTTATAAAGCTCACGAAGGATCATTATGTACCGAGTAGGGACGCCCTGGTTATCCAGAGCCTCTATAACCGCTTCTGTTTCCACTGAATCAAAGGCTTTTTTTCAGATCGATAAAAGTGAGACAGAGTGGTTGTTTGTACTCTCGCGAAACTTCAATGAGTCTTGTGATCGTGCGGATGTGGTCCATGGTACTAAATCCTTTTCTGAACCCTGCTTGTTCGCAGGGCTGTCCTTCGTCCAGTGTTCTGTCAATCCTGTTCAGGATGACTCGAGTAAAGAGTTTATAGACAACGGACAGCAAGCAGATTGGGCGATAATTGCCTATGTCGTGAAGGTCTCCCTTTTTAAACAACAATACGGTCTTGCTGGTTTTCCACTGAATAGGGACCTTGCATTCTCACAGGTAGCGAGTGAAGAGCCGAGCCAGTTTGTTGATGAGAACTGGCGGCAGGTTCTTCAGGTGTTCTGGTCTAATCCTGTCTAGACCGGGTGTAGTTCTGTTTTTCACCAACGATATAGCATGTCGGATTTCGGAAGGGAGGACCGGTGGAACGACATATTCGTCCTCCTTCAATTTATATGACGGTATGAGGACATGGCTAGCGAAGGGATCCGAGTAGTATTGGTGGATGATTTTCTCCATAGCCCTTCTCGAAGCTGTAAGTGACCCGTCAGGGTATCGGAGTGCAATCATCTTGGTCTTATAGTTGGCGAAGCCTCGCTGGGCTTTGCGAATGCTCTTCCCAGCTTCTGCAGCTTCTGCCATAACTGCTGCTTCTCTCTCTTTAAGGTCTTCTTTTATCGCTTCTCTGCATCGTTTCGCAAGTTCGGACGTAAGGTTTCGGTTGCCTGCGGCTCGTGCGATTCCACGTTGACGTATCAGCTCGAGTGTCTGCGGAGACAAGCGTCTCTTCGTGACCTTAGGACTTTCGGCTTTTTTAGCGCCAACGTGAAGATATTCAACGAGTCGATCGTATTCTTCGTCGATGTTGTCGACAACGGTATCTTCCCAAGAGCCGACTAATGATTTGAATACATCCCAGTTTATGGTAGTTCTGGGACGTCGTTGTTTGAATTTAGCGGCTTTCTCTCCTCTCCTCGAAAATCGGAACGTTGCGCGAAGGAGGCGATGGTCTGAACCCGTGTAGAACTTGGGAACAACAGCGACGTCGGTCAGGCAAAACCTTCGATTTACTATGATGTGATCTATTTCGTTATGGTACTCTCCATTGGGAGACTCCCACGTCCATCGCTGAGAGAGAAGCTTTTGGAATTGCGAGTTACCATGGATGGTTTGGGTCGTCATGATAAACTCGGATAGCCTCTCACCCTGTTCATTCTATTCTAGCCCGTGGATCCCTATGTGACGTTCTTCAGACGTTCTTCTAGGTCCAATTTTTTCGTTAAAATCTCCGACAATGACCATGAAGAATGTATGATCTTCTCTGAAAAATTTTTCGAGCTCCATATAGAACGCTTCGACTTCGTCTTCGTCATAGCTTGATGTTGGTGTGTAAGCAACGAAGATGGTCAAAGCCGGCATAGAACCACATCGTTTCAACCGTAATCGTCCGATGCGGGTTGTTAGTTGTTCGAACGAATCAATGTTCACGGTCAAATTCGGTTTGACGAGGACGCCAACCGCCACCGACACCTCTGCGATCGCATGTTCCAAGGAACAGTTCTTCTCCGGTGTCATAGACAGCGTGAAAAGGATGGCGCCTTCTCGTCTCAGCCAGGCCAATGACGTCGTACCTTATTCTTCTTGCTTGAATCAACAGATCTTCTACAGCGGATTGTTGAGCAAGGGTTCTTGCATTGTAGGTACAGATCGTCATTTTAGTCCGTTTCGATCTTGGCAGCCTAGTTCGGCCCTGAGATTTTAGCAGCCTCTCCGTACTCGTCCTACCTGGCGCTGCCGTACCAGGGGCTCTTTCGGGGTCAGGGGAATGAGGCCCATATTTGTTACTGTTTTTGGCATTTTTGATACCCAACGTGTAGCTTGCCAGGCTCTAAACGTGGGGGCTGGGTACTCACGAGTAGCTTGCCAGTCTCTCTCGGAGGAGCGGGAGGAGCTTATTTGTTGGAGGCGACTCCTAACCGCCTCCCATGTACTTCCCAGCCGCTCGATTGCAGGCTTTTGGCCGACTTGACTCGTAGAAATAGAGTTTTGTCAAGTCGGCACTGCAGAAGCAGGGAGCTCGTCCCCTAAATCCACCTGCGTCTCTGGGAAGCACACGGTCGCTTTTGGTTCGCGTTTTATTCCCCTATCCACCACCTGGGGACGCGCCACGTGCCCTCGCGACTAACCGGGCGGGATCCCTCAAAGAGGGAGGTCCGTGGTCAATTGATATGTGGTCATAAATTCTGTAGATTTCAAAATCTTTATATAAGTATGCTCCTGTTAAATTGATTTTGCTGTTATTATCGTGTTGTAGAGATAAACGATGAGCGATTTATGTTTGCGGTAGTTTGAAATTTGAAACGAGACGGTAACGAAGACTAAGAAGCAAAGCGTACACCACGAGAGGGAATAGCCAACGGTCCTGAGTACCGGTCGGTGCAGTGCATAATTAGACGCTTTGAATACTTTACCACAAACATACATGCCTTACATAGAAGAGTGCATCGATTGCGTGCTTACTGAGATATGAGATAACTGCTTCTACAACGCCTACATTTCGCCTTAACATCACGAGTACTGCCAACTGCGTATTGCAATAGGATCTATGGTCGCCTAGTAATATTACACACATCAACTCTACTATCATGAATTCATGCTATCACCTTTTCAAGTAAAGGCGGAGTTGACGGTATCTAAACACTCGTTCCTGCCCTGCAGTATGTTTTCAGCGATAAGAAGACTGCTGCATATATTGCTAATGTAGAAATACCTTCTTCTACTTACAAAGTTGCACAGTGCTACACACAAGCTAATGGCCAGTAATAGAGGAGTCATTCCCAATGTATACTAATTTTGTATTACTAAGGTGACCTGCCGCGCAAATTTGATCGTCTCGGGCACGTCAGATATGTGGCGCTTTAGTTGTATGTTCAATGATATTTGAATCGCAGTCAACCTTGGCCCTAGAGAGCCGCATTGAGACTTTTGCATTTGTAATTTAGGATCAGGCCAAACATATGACGGGTGGTTGCTGGCAGATCGATGTGCTCTGTCGCAGAAAGAGTGATACCGAAATAGGAGCGTTGGTAGTGAGATTAGTAACATGTAACCCTAGAAAAGTTAAAATGACATGAATATTGAGATAATTATGATTTGCTTCATAAAAGATTCGTCATACTTTGGATAACGTTTGGTAAATGGGTTTTCTGTGATATGGGCGACGAGGTTTTGGTGTTTTTGATGAAAGTCATAGGGCGACATTGAGTCACTTCCATGTTCTCGGTATTGTTCGAGTACCATCGTTTCTGTCTTTGCGACTGTGCTGAATAATCGTCTATCGTTTCGTTTCATCAGAACAGCACCAGCTCGCACTTGTAGTGTCGAAATTGTCGCCAGAAGTTAATCTTCCTAATTTGTGTTATAAGTGCAACGCGTTATTTTTGTTTATTAAAATAAGCAATCTCTCTCCTTTTTTAGTTATAATGTATAATTGGGTTTCCCTTTACCCAAGTGTCTTTATCGTGTTAGAAGAGGATGTAGCTGAAAAGAGAGTTGATTAGGCTATTTTTTTCCTTCTCATCAGAATCTACTGCTGGTTGTATCCGATTAGGATAAAGGATCTAATAGTGGAACTTAATTTAGTCAATAACGATTTGGAGCCTCTTATATCGAATGAACTCTGTACCTTTTCGATAATGTGGCGGTTGGAGGATTGATTCAAACCACTGTAAAGAAACAGGAGTACTAAAATTTGCAAGCCTTCACACATTATCGGAACCGAATGTGCTTAGAATTAATTTCGTATCTTCAGCTGTGAGCTAATAAAAGTTTTTGATCGAGTTTCTTGCTGATCAACAATTATTTGGCATCAGACCAGAGAAAAGACAATTTTTTCGTCAGTGTCGTGTTGTCGTTCATTCTTGTCAGTTCACTAGTGACTACGAATGATGACTATAGCCTATGTATAATGGAGCCGATAACTTCTACTATCTGTCCAGGGGTTCGAACTATATCAGTTCTATGGCCACTGTGTTAAAGCATTGCAAGTTGCCACCACCGGCGTTAGCCAGCTTTTCTGGATTGTTAAGAATGGTGCTAGCCATTCTAAGATCAGCTTTCTACACCGAGAGCACCTAAGTGCAGAAATTGGGTTACGTGGTTAGAGCGAGAGAGGCAACTGAAGCATTTGATAATGATCAGTTCTTAAAGATTACTCCATATAGCGGCTTCTACTCATGTATCGTAGAAGTGAGTGAATACACATTTGCCATATACAGTGGCTTATGGAAGTCTGCTAATATCTCTATTAATTTTTAAATCTCATTAATTTTCCCGCTCAGCAAACACGAGGTTGTTAAGTTGACGATTTATTCGCTACAGATGAAACATTACAATAACGTGATCGTGCTGGTTGACGTTTCGACTTTGTCGCCTTCTTCAGAGCCTGAAAGAGTCGAACTGATATAAAACATACTCAGTCAAGCACTTTTATAATCCCACCCAATACGCACAGTCCTCGTCCATTCAAGGCTGTGAGTCGTTGGTCCACATAACAACGAGAGCATTGAGAGAGCGTTGAGATGCCACATTGTAACCACAACACTGGCCAAATCCGTCGCACATTTCAACAGAAACTCTGAAAATAAATTCTTTAGAACAATCGATTAGTGCAGAATTGATAATTTGTTGTACATCAATACCCAAGCGCATGAGGTGAAGAAATGCCCGAGAAAAAAAGACGGAATTGAAAAAGGCACTTAGCCACCATTCACAGAGCTTCACAACATCGTTTTCAGGAACATTTTTGTAAAGAGAAGCTTGTCGACATTGTAATCAGCTTGCATTTCCAAACGGTACAGAATATTTCAATTTTCATCGTCAACAGCTGAAATAAGCAAGCATTCACTTCTTCATAGTGACACGATTTCCGCCTGCAACAGTGTTACGATTTCATAATCCATAGCCTTAATAAAAACTAACCAACGGCGACGATTTCAGGACAGTGATCGTATGTGGACGGCTTCAAGACAGTGATCGTATGTGATAACAGAATATAGGGTTACCATTCACCTGTATTGACTATTCCCTCGTCTTCGGCATACAAATCGAAAGCACTTGTTCTAACAAAAGCTATGCACGAAAACTGGACAAAATGTGCCTGTTGAAAATGAAAAATATTCAACTGAGCTACAACAATTCAAAAAACATAAACATTTCGCCTGTAAGCATTTACAAAACTGCGAACTGCAACGTAATAATAATCTCTGACGACTTCTGAATCGCCGAAAGATTTGAAATATTGTGGATGTAATATAAAATCTCTTGCGCTAAATGTCCACTCAGAAATACATGCTGACAGTGAAGTATCTCCTTAATCTAAATTTACTTTGCAATTCCATATCACACTATAAAAGGTTTCTGAAAGGTCGTACAAATATCTTATTATTTAACTAACAAATGATTATTTATTACATTGTTAATTAGCCCTAAATTATTATCAAATAATGAATATTATGACAACAGGAGCGCATTTGGCGCAATTATTCGAAGTTCTGCGTGGCACACAAGGTCGATGGAATGACCTCACGTCCATAGCTCACCAAAACAATCATCCTTCCGGAGTCGGTAAATAGGTACTAGAGTGGTCTCAGGCTTGTCTGAGAGAATAAGCAGCATTAAGTCGATACATCGAGAGGCCACTGCGAGCCATTGTAAAGGCCTAATATTCATTCGTTCACTTCGAACGAATTTGAAATTTGAAGGCGATTGCATGGCGCATTCTTCAGAGAATGGTCAGCGCCAAAGTATTTGTTCTTCGTCCTTTCATAATCACTATCAAGGATAACAGAATGGCGTTCTTTTGATTATAACTATGTTTTCATCACCGTAAATGTCAGAGATAATATTGATCTGAGTGGTCAGAAGAAATTTGATTCTTTTCGTTTTGAGTGTTACTTGAGAACACGCTCAAGTTATGTCTGGTAGTCACTTTTAAGCCACGCACGTGGTCTGTTATAGGCTCTTATAGGATTCGAAACATGCGTTTTGGCCTTGGAGCCTCGTCAGTCGCGCTGTGTCTTTTCGTTCAGTCAAAAGTTTGGAGATCTACTCTTTACATAGAGGAAGCGCAAGCAAAATATTATACGCAGCCTCAGGTGATAAGAAAACCAAGCGGGCCGTGTTGTACACTCGATTGTACTTCGCTGGTGGCATACATGGCTCAGAAATAACTATCAGGCATATGGAAATCTGAGGTTGTCTCAACAAACACTAGAAAAGGAGAATGTGGTAATTCACGATTATCAGCTAGGAGCAATCAAGTGTGCAACACCGTACATTCGAAAATTCTCTCACCTAACGGCGTGTGTAAATATGTTTGATATCATTAATTAGGTAATGCAAGAATGTTCGTGAAGAAAATTCTATAAACTAGTCAATTTTATGAGTTCACCGCCTGCTTTGTCAGCTCGTGTGTTCGGCGTATTTATCCAAAGTTGTTTTTGTATAATATTTTCAAAGTGAGTGTATAGAAAATCTCGGGCCCGTTGGTTTCTCTTCCAGATTTTCAGCTGCTATCGCTTTGTCCACCGTACTGTGACAGTGCACAGTTCCGGTGTCTACAAGTCGGCGCTATCTTGCTCGAAAAGGTGTCGCAGTGTTTTGAAACGTATTACTTTTTTCTTCTATTTTTGCATCACATGGCGAAGCAATAAGGCAAGTTGTTGTCGATGAGGTAAGTTCCTTTCATTATTATTTGAGCCAACATGTCATGTGGTCTGGTAATAAAGCACTCGAAGAAAAGGTATAATATAATGAGGTGAGTCTCTTTTCAGGAAGAACACAGAGACCGGCACTCTCATTGTTTGCCATTTTCCTCGCTGTTCTTTGACGGATACATTTCGTCTATTTTCATAACCTGTACATCTCAAAACGTTGCATTCGTTATTAACGTTCAGATTAGTTAGAGCGTTTCCTCAAATTCGTGACAGGCTACAGTTTCTCTGGAAGTTCGAGGTGCACTTATAGTTTCAACCTTTTTGTAAAGCGGTAAAACATTTTTCCTAAAGTGATATTTTGTGTGTTTAAGAGACAAATTATAAATGGTTTTATAGCTTCACAGTCAGGCCAGCAACCGACTATAGATGCACTTGTTGCACCTCACCTATAGTTAAACAGGCTACTTTTTCCATTAACTGCGCAGCTATTTTCTATCATTGGCAATCTGCTTTGATATTTGAGTGTCTCGCTTCTCACAATGCTTGTCGCTGAGTGAGCCATTCCCACTCATCAACTTCTGCGGCAAGTGATTTCTATACTGGCGGCTCACGTCGCCTAAATTATTGTGCGGCATCAAATTGAACACTATCACTTAGCAAATTCGAGTGATCAAAGCTCCGCATCTGACAGTAATGCCCGTACATCGTGTTAACCATAACTGATGCTTTTCTGTTGTCGGGCAAGCCTTTTCAAAGAAACCATCTTTGCTAGACAAAGAGTTTCCACTAAACTATCATACCACTTGACAACGACATAAAAATCTTTGGCACGCAACGTGATCGCAAAGCGAAAGCGGCGGTCTACAATGACGATTTGGTGGTTCTTTTGAGAAATTTGAATTGTGGTAGTCACTGAAAGAGATTTTATCGCCAAATAATCATTTTTCTGCAGCAATAAACTTTCTTTACAATCAAAATTTTACTATATGATACCAAAAAATTTGCAGTGTAGTTTGGCAAAAGGACATTCGAAAGCGAAACTCTATCTTTTTTCGCTGCCAGAACGTACTACAAAGGTCTGCCTAGGGTACGATTACAAATAAAGTCAGAATCCCTCTAGCTAAGAAATGACTAGAAGAATGTAGATAAAAAAGGAAGAAACGAATGTTATACAACAGTTGGAAACATGTTCCATTTCACAACAATGTGGATCTCGTTATAATACAAATGATTTTTCGATATATAGGCGTTCTTTTAACTATAAACTTTTCATAAAAGATCTTTTGTAAAATCTCATCATTTAATCCCGTTAATTTCTCCTCATTTCAACAAATTCCCATATTTCCATTGCTACGCGTGAGCTTCAAAACTCCCCGTGGCACCGCTGCACGCTCGTAACGGATCAAAAACAGATCGTGCCGTTGATAAGAAGGTAAACTATTTAGAAGCTAAATTCACGGAAATCCAATAATATATTTGTTTTTTGGAAAGACTTTTTTGCAGTGCTGTAGAACGGAGAATAATATACTACTTCACAGACAATGCGCATCATCGCGCTTGAATCTCTCCTAATAGAGCTCCTTTCTTGGACTGTTAGTAATACTCTGATGGCTTAAATGTCGAAGAGACTTGAAAAATGCATTTGGTCATTAGAAAGGCTTTTTTAGAATAGTGTAGTGAAAGGAATAAAATCGTGCTTCACATGCACCACTAGTTTTCGCGTTGATTTTCGTTATTGGATCAAAAACTTCTCCCAGTTTTGTAGAGAGTTGTAGATTTTTTGGTTGGGAATTGTAAAAGAGACACTGCATTTTTTTCATACTTCGATGTTCTATTTTTATTTGACTTGCCAAACATAACCACTGCTAAGTCTAAGAAACTTAAGATTATTAACGAGAAGCATATGGATCTACTGTGTTTGAATAAGGTAAAGCAATTGGAAGAGCAACCCGTTTCGCTTTACAAAAACTTTCGTTCGCTCTCTCAGTGATCATTCAAAAGCTTAAATTTTTAAATACTGTGCTATGTGACAATTTTTCTAAAAAGCTACTTTTCAATGCTCTAATAGAAAGAAAGCATTTGGTCTCACGCACGCGTTTTATCACAGGACAGAACTCATGCTTTAGACTACCAATAATCATGCGATAGTGTAGGATTCAACAACTCCAACGCTGTGCTTACTTTATGGAAACACTGTTTTTCTGCAAGGTGACGGGAAAAACAAGATTCATTCAAATACTCGAGCATTACTCTTTTAGCTAATCTACAGGCTGCGGGAGGTGCGAAGAAGAAAGGAACTTTGCTTTCATTTTCAACACAGTGATCGAACGATGGTGCCATTAATTCATATATAGGACGATTTTATTATTCAGTTAGAATTCATTTCTCCTCCGAAGAAAACTCGTACGAACGTATGGTTCTGATACTACAGCATTTTCTCTACACATTTATGTGCTTTTCGTGCTTTCAACAAAGTAGCAGTAAAATCGTGCTATCATTGTAATATATATACATATATAGATATATATCTCCCACGTTTAAAGCCTGGCAAGCCATACGTTGGGCATCAAAATGCCAAGAACAGTAACAAATATGGGCCTCATTCCCCTGATCCCGAAAAGCCCCTGGTACGGCAGCGCCAGGTAGGACGAGTACGGAGAGGCTGCTAAAATCTCAGAGCCGAACTAGGCTGCCAAGATCGAAACGAACTAAAATGACGATCTGTACCTACAACGCGAGAACCCTTGCTCACCAATCCGCTGTAGAAGATCTATTGATTCAAGCAAGAAGAATAAGGTACGACGTCATTGGCCTGGCTGAGACGAGAAGGCGCCACCCTTTTCACGCTGTCTATGACACCGGAGAAGAACTGTTCCTTGGAACATGCGATCGCAGAGGTGTCGGTGGCATTGGCGTCCTTGTCAAATCGAATTTGACCGTGAGCATTGATTCGTTTGAACAACTAACAACCCGTATCGGACGATTACGGTTGAAACGATGTTGTTCTATGCCGGCTTTGACCATCTTCGTTGCTTACGCACCAACATCAAGCTATGACGAAGACAAAGTCGAAGCGTTCTATATGGAGCTCGAAAAATTTTTCAGAGAAGATCATACATTCTTCATGGTCATTGTCGGAGATTTTAACGAAAAAATTGGACCTAGAAGAACGTCTGAAGAACATCACATAGGGACCCACGGACTAGAATGGAATGAATAGGGTGAGAGGCTATCTGAGTTAATCATGACGACCCAAACCATCCATGGTAATCGCAATTCCAAAAGCCTCTTTTTCAGCAATGGATGTGGGAGTCTCCCAGAGGAGAGTATCATAACGAAATAGATCACATCATAGTAGATCGAAGGTTTTGCCTGACCGACGTCGCTGTTGTTCCTAAGTTCTCCACGGGATCGGACCATCGCCTCCTTCGCGCAACGCTCCGATTTTCGAGGAGAGGAGAGAAAGCCGCTAAATTCAAACAACGAAGTCCCAGAACTACCATAAACTGGGATGTATTCAAATCATTAGTCGGCTCTTGGGAAGATACCGTTGTCGACAACATCGACGAAGAATACGATCGACTCGTTGAATATCTTCACGTTGGCGCTAAAAAAGCCGAAAGTCCTAAGGTCACGAAGAGACGCTTGTCTCCGCAGACACTCGAGCTGATACGTCAACGTGGAATCGCACGAGCCGCAGGCAACCGAAACCTTACGTCCGAACTTGCGAAACGATACAGAGAAGCGATAAAAGAAGACCTTAAAGAGAGAAGAGCAGCAGTTATGGCAGAACCTGCAGAAGCTGGGAAGAGCATTCGCAAAGCCCAGCGAGGCTTCGCCAACTATAAGACCAAGATGATTGCACTCCGATGCCCTGACGGGACACTAACAGCTTCCAGAAGGGCTATGGAGAAAATCATCCACCAGTACTACTCGGATCTCTTCGCTAGCCATGTTCTCTTACCGTCATATAAATTGAAAGAGGACGAATATGTCGTTCCACCGGTCATTCCTTCCGTAATCCGACATGCTATATCGTCGGTGAAAAACAGAACAACACCCGGTCCAGACAGGATTAGACCAGAACACCTGAAGAACCTGCCGCCAGTTCTCATCAACACCCTGGCTCGGCTCTTCACTCGCTACCTGTCAGAATGCAAGGTCCCTATTCAATGGAAAACCAGCAAGACCGTATTGTTGTTCAAAAAGGGAGACCTTCACGACATAGGCAATTATCGCCCAATCTGCTTGCTGTCCGTTGTCTATAAACTCTTTACTCGAGTCATCCTGAACAGGATTGACAGAACACTGGACGAAGGACAGCCATGCGAACAAGCAGGGTTCAGAAAAGGATTTAGTATCATGGACCACATCCACACGATCACAAGACTCATTGAAGTTTCGCGAGAGTACAAACAACCACTCTGTCTCACTTTTATCGATCTGAAAAAGCCTTTGATTCAGTGGAAACAGAAGCGGTTATAGAGGCTCTGGATAACCAGGGCGTCCCTACTCGGTACATAATGATCCTTCGTGAGCTTTATAAAGATTTCACGACCAGAATATCTCCATTCTACAACAATATCACCATTGACGTAAGAAGAGGGGTTCGACAAGGCGATACAATATCGCCAAAACTATTCACTGCCACCCTACAAAACGTCATGCGAACATTAGAATGGGACGAAATGGGAGTGAAAATTGACGGTCGACAATTAAACCATCTTCGCTTTGCTGACGATATCGTTCTCATAACACCAAACATCAGCCAAGCGGAACGAATGTTGACTGATTTCGATAACGCCTGTGGAAAGATCGGTCTTCAACTGAATCTAACGAAAACAATGTTCATGAGGAACGGATGGGTTTCTAATGCCCCATTCACGCTCAGCGGAACGACAATTTCCGAATGCTCCAGTTACATCTATCTAGGTCGTGAAATCAACATGATGAACGACCTAGCCCCAGAGTTGAGCAGGAGGAAACGAGCGGCTTGGGGAACGTTTAAGAGCATCGAAGATGTAGTGAAGAGGACAAAGAACATCCGACTCCGTGCCCACTTTTTCGACTCGACAATTATTCGTGCCCTAACGTATGCAGCAGAAACCTGGTCGCTACGTAAGCAGGATGAAAGATCACTTGCCGTTATCGAACGCGCAGTCGAAAGGTCGATGCTAGGAGTATCCCGTATTTCGCAAATGAGACAAAGGATCCGAACTTTCGACCTACGTCAACGATCGAAAATCAGAGACGCCGTTCTACACGCCAGGATATCGAAAATAAGGTGGGCCGGACACGTGATGCGCTTCAACGACAACCGATGGACGAGAGTCGTTCACCGACTGGATTCCTCGGGACGTCAAGCGCTCTAAAGGAAAACCACTGACCCGTTGGTCCGATTTCTTCACGAAAGCGATGGAAGAAAGATATGATGCTCAGCGAATTCCTAGAGCAAGGAGGACCCACTGGGCTACTCTTGCACGCGATAGGGGAAAATGGAAGAGTTGCTGGTACCCGCT
>JAHQIW010001482.1:0-147709 GCA_019055375.1 Parelaphostrongylus tenuis
TAGTAGAGTAATGACCGTAAATCGGTTATTGGGGCCTTTATTTTTGACATAGAAGCGATAGCAGGGGTCGGAGTTAGTCGTTGCCACATTGTCAGCCTCTGATCTGCCGAAAATAATTCCCAGACCACCTGGAAAATGAGCAGTTTAGGCACTCTTTTGAAAGAGCCATAACCTGCCGAATGGTGAGTCATTCTTGATTTGCGATTCTGTTAAGTCAAGCGCTAAGGTAGCCCTATGCAAAAAATTCGAAAATCTTTTGAGCAAGTTGCGTAGACCAGCTTCATCAACGAAACACCACAGCACCGTTAACAAAAGCTTTAAGAGCCAATCCAACATCAATAGTGTGCCAGATCAATCAAGGGTCCCCGTGTTAGGAAGCGTGACTCTCCTCGATAATGCTCGTTCACTCTAGAAATCGGCTCAAGTTTCTCCCCGGCGCAACTCATTTCAAGGAAACGTCGACTTCGTTATAAGGCCAGACTAGAATCAACGAACAGACACAAACCTTTAAAATATAGGGGCAACACCAGCACCAGATTTTCCTCGAGCGTTCTTTGAGCAGCAAGGCCTCAAGAACAAGGTGGATATCAATTTTCGCATATTTTCAAACGAAAGTCTTATAATTCTCAAACACTACCGCGGAAAAATGTTTAGTTCCGACTTAACTCAGCGCAGAAAAACGACATGCGACAGGTACGGGAGCTGATAAATTTTGAGACAACTAGATTATCAAAATATTTCAAAAAAAATTATTCTTTTTTTGGAATTATTTTGAATGTTTTTTACAAGGTTTTAGAATCAGTCGATTTAATGGATAAGTTTTTGGTCTAACAGCCAAAACCATCGACTGATGGTGATAGACCAGTGTCATTGTACACTATGCCATCACCACATACCACATACGCCTCCCTCCTTGCTACAATGCAGGGCTTAATGTGGAGCGGTGGTCACTGACGAGGAGGACGAACCTCCGAAACACCGGTGTATGGCCCTGGCGTACCAACCTCGTTTAGGCTAAAAGCATTCTTTTTTTTTGGAATTATTTTGATTGTTTTTTTACGAGGTTTTAGAAACAGTCGATTTAATGAACTAGATTATCAGTTAATGGCGAAGGAGGAGAGTTTGTAATAATTGCGAATCAGATAGATATTGCGATAACAAAGAAACACCTTGAAAACACCACACTTTATCGTCAATCATCGGATAAGGGAATCCAAAAACGATCTAGAAAATTGAACAAAGAATGGGTAAGAATAGAAAGATTCACTCGCTTATCAAATCACTGAATCCAATGTTACAACTGTGTTGTCTCATAGTAAAGGACTGAACGCTTGCATAAACATGCTTAACATTTCCGTAAGGCCGAATCCTCGAATGGGGTTGTATCAAGAGCGACGTCAGCTCATAATGATGTCATGACGGTGAACAGAAATTCCTACAACAGTAGGTGATATATGCGGAAGCACTTTTCCATTAGACGGCGCGGGAAGAAAAATACGACCCTTCTCGTTGGACAAGAGCTTTTCACAAAAGTATTTGCAATCAGTCGAAAGCTCAAATCTCGGGATATTGCGTTGCATTCCCTTTTTTTGAAGGCCTCTTTATAGCGCTGTAGTATCCGCTATCTAGTAGGGAAGTGGAGACACAATAATAAAAGGAGGCAAAGTGGGTTGTTCTCTAAGCCATTTACAGCCGATTACATGCGGCTGTCATTAATTATATTAAATAGCAGATTCCTTCATGGTTCTAGACTACGATTTATACTTTCTCTGAGAGATCTTCAGTTTTCCCGAGGTTTTCTATGTCGATGGCTAACGTAGTTTTCGGCTGCCTTTCTTGTTTTGTTAATAGATCGAAGTTCTAAAATGAGGTTTTAGAACAGCCCATTAAAGCACAATATCTGATGAACCCTCTGAGCTCCACGTTTACCAAATATGAGGTCAACGATGAGGTATATGAGGTTTTCGTCGGAGTCATCTTCACCTCCATCACCTCACCGGTCAATGACTGAGCGTTTCGCGTATCTAAGTCGTCTATATTGCTGCCTATTTTTGTGTTTCAGTGAGATAATACGTATTGGAGTAATACATCAAGTATCATGCTTTCATTCGTAATCATCAACGTATGCATTACTAACCTTAAGCGTCCAATCAGAGTTCGCTTTCGCGTGCTATGTCATGCCATAAAACTCATCCGATAACAATCTTTGCAAAGCAACGGGAAGTTCGGACGAAAATATGTGCAGCACAGTAATGGCTAGAGTTTACATAGGCGCCAAAGTGGCTACTAATGATAACGGGTAGCGCCTAGTTGCATAAGATTGTGCTCTTATATTCGCATGTGATGTTAGATACAATCAGCGAGGCTTTGTGACTTTGTCTAATCTCTTATTGAAGGCTGCTCTGTTGAGTAAGGAAACTGTGCTCCTGAAGCTTCTGGTCACGGAGCGCAAATGGAGCACAATACAGATACCTTGGAAGAACATGGTCCAAGAAGAATAGACAGTGAAAAAAATTCGAAACATTGAAATCTCGGCAGCGACTTCAATTCGATTATGTTCAATGCCGACTTGTGTTCCTCGCACCATTTCCGTTAACTGGTGATCGTTCATAGAGCTGATAGTGTATTGCATGATTGGACAAATGAAACAAAGTGCCTTGGATGGTGTGGCGAATAGCATATGAAGGCTCGATAAGCACAACTGTGGGTTTAATTTGCATCTTAAATTAGTAGTTTTTCTGATATCTCATCGCTCTCATGGTTGTACCTCACATCGTGCACTGCATGATTAGGAAAATGGTAGTTTAATAGTGAAAACATAGAACTCCTTTTCATTCAATCACTTTTAACGGCGCTATGATATTACAAATTAATGTAAAGTGATGTGCAAATTTTTGCGTCAGTTGGGACTCGAACCCACATTTTACCGTATCCGTACGGCGCGTACTCGAACCGCTGTACTGCCGACGTTTGTTTTGACTCCACTCTTTCTCCACTACGTCTCGTAGTGTCGAGTAGTGTCAAAACAAGGGATGGCATCTATGTGTCGGCAACCAGCCGTCAACAATCTGGAGCCCCCGGATAGGGTGAAATGTGGGTTCGAGTCCCAGCTCACGTGAAACTTTTGCACATTACTCTGCATCAGCGGGTATAGATAAAACGTAGTCCTTGGTTCAGTCTCCCATCCAGGCTAACCAAGTAAAATTCATTCAGGTTCTATGAACAGCAAAGAAATAGGAAATAGTTGCTGACGTTGTAGAGTCTTTATTCTCATACAGAAATGAGATCTTGACAGATGTCCAAAACGTGACTACAAATTTTTCTGCTCAGCATGAAGAGCCAAATTTATGTCTGCATGAATTTAAGACCAATGTTCTTCAATTGTTCTACGCTTGCTGTGACCAATTTTATGATTGATTGCGGATGTATTACCACCTCGGCTATCTTGCTTCTAATGATAATATGCTTTTTCGTTACGAAGAAATGTGTAGACATTTGTGAAGGAATTTGTTGAGCACGTCTGCTAAGTAGTGCTTTCTGTTCCTCTTAGGTAGCCATTTGTGTGGATAAAAACTTGTCACTTTAAGACTTCTTGCCTTTCTATAATTGTGCTATTCTACTAAAACATGTAGTACAGAAGCAAATATATCAGTTTACAGTAGAAGTTTGTGTGGTTATTTGAAACAAACAGTTTGGGTTTTTCAAGTGAACGTTTCTTTTCTTACTAATTACATAATTGCTATCTGAGCTAACTTATTACGTGGCTTGTTGAATGTGCTCTTGTACAGCTCGATACACGCATTTCGACCTTGACAGTCTCGTCAGACGGGCAGAACTCTTCGTCTTTTAGCCAATCCTCTTTGAGGTGGTTCAATCGCCGCACTAAGAGTAGGCGACGACGAACGATTTACACTGCACTAATGTCAAGTGAAAATCACTAAAATAGCAGTTTGTACACTTGATTGTTCTTGTCTTGATTATTTGAAATAGATTATAACGGTATAATTGACGGTTAAATTATATGACGGTACTTAACATTATAATTATATAACGGTAAAATCTATTTAAAAGTACCAGGCAAGAGCATTCCAGTGCACAACATTGCAGCTTTAGTTATTCTCCTTGACAGCAGAGCAGTATGACTCGTTCGTCGTCAACTACTCTCAGTGGGGGAATGGAGCACCCACAGAGGATTGACTAAGAAGATGAAGGGTCCTTCCGACTGACGAGACTGTCAAGATAGAGACACATGTATCGGACTGTACAGGAGCCTTTAACAGACCACATGCCAAATTGGCTCAGGTAACAATGATGAGATATGTTGTAATTTGACGTGGTCTTAAGATTCTCAAAATAACAATAATAAATTATCTAATTTTGTCATGTATAATCTGGAAAAATGCTCTTCACCCTTTTTATATTCTAGAAAACAAACTTATCATTATTCAATTAATGAATTTATTTGAGCATATGCGCTTGTTTTCAATGGTGCGGTCAATTCAATCTTCTGTTTGCTCTAGGACGTTGATGTTATCAGCTCTGTACTGAAATCTGACAATCATTTCAATCGAGCTGCTGCTAGTGTCGATCAATCGATGGTCGATGGCTCGATCTCACGCTTAAGACTCACCAAGTCTTCCATTCCTTCGGATTCGGTAAATAAATGGAAGACTTATCTGAAGGGAAAGATGGATTCACTGATTCAATCAATCCCTTGAAAACCGCGAGTCATTACGTAAGCCAAATATGCATTCAAGACCTCAAACGAGGTAAAGAACTGAGGACGAATGGCCCACTGCGCATCCCTCAAAAATTGATCGACGTAGGGAGTTTTTTGGCTTTAATTTGTTTGATCACCGTGCCTACTGAGATACTTACGCGGTCATCATTTCCCAATGAATATTACGACATTTTCCACCTATCGTTTTCATCGGTTATACAACCTCCCTATACTCTTCGAGAAGACTGGTGTATCGATGATGAAGGAGTTCGTTACGTGTGTCGAACTCACTTCAAGCCGTATTTTCATTTTTCACAACATCAGGATCAGGTCGGATTTTTTCATATATGTTATTGCGAGAAAGCAATACATGCATTCATTAGTACAAGAGAAAATAATAACATTTCTGAAAGAGTGCCTTCAGACAAACCGATTCGGTGTATTGTCAGCTGCTCACTTCGCTTGATCATTATTCAAGTTCGTTCTGATATATCAGGTATCTACAAAATTATTTCAGATTTTGGTTCTATTCCATTAGACGGCATGGGATGGCGAAGCGATCTCTCTTGCTGGGCAAGAACTTCTCTTGAGAATGTTAGATTTGCTTAGCCGCTTTGAGGTGTTAATGATATTATTTATTGAATATCAGCGAAGCCCATAACAATACAGTTAATAATGCAGCACGATTATTACAACAGTCGTGATGGCTATGCCCCCGAAACGTTTCGGCAAGTTCACCATCTTCAGAGCCCTTGATTCTTCTCCAAAGGCGATCCTCTAAATATTGAACACACTGAAATTCTTTCCACTCACACTTCTTTAGTTGAGAATACATTAGATCTTGTTTAAATCAAAGTGCTTCTCGTAATAGTCTTGAATCGATGCTCAATACTCTTTGATCGTCTTTTGGTCGCCCGCATAGCTCGTGAAGTCGTTTTCGCCTGATGAAGTTGGGAACGATTCGGTGTTTTAGGCAACGAAGGAGGAAAATAACTGTTTGTCTAGCTAAGACGATCTTTTGTCTTAGTGGCAGGGTCTCTTTCATTAGTCGGAAATATTTGGCTGGAACAGTTTCCAATAAATCCTATCTATTAACCTCGGCATGGTTTGAATAAATCAGTGTCTTCTTCTGTTCGTGCTGCATTATTAACTGTATTGTTATGTGCTTCGCTGATTTTCAATAAATAATATCATTGACATCTCGGAGCGGCTAAACAGAAGAAGGTACTGATTTATTCAAACTATGCCGAGGTTAATAGATAGTCAGACCTGTGATTTAATGTTAGATTTCATTCAAAAGCTCACTAGTTGCATGCTTCAAAATCATTCTTATATACCGCTGTAAAAATCAATATAAAACTACGTTTCACATCGGCAGCGCAATTGCACTGTTAGTCCTCTGGAAACACGAAAATCATGTCATCGTGTAGAGGAAATCTTGTAGTATTAGAATCACACGCATTAGCTAGAGTTTCTTTCGATGCGCAGAAAAAATTTCAGAATGGAATGACAAAAGTTGCACTTTACATATGACACTCCAACGCACTTCAATCGATCTATTTCGAGCAGCCGCATCGAGTCATTGAAACCACCCTCGACTGTAGATTTGCCGGTAATTAAACGCGCCAAAGAAATAAAACTTGATCCCATTTTCCCTCTTACACTAGTGAAACAGTTCTTCCAGAAAATAAGCACATTGTTGGAATCATGGGAATTTGCGCTATCGAAAGATTAACACTAATCTAAAGTAAGAGCTCTGTTTCTGCGAGAAATATGCGCTTAGGAGACCCAAATTCACTTTGACTGAAGCGTTGTTAAGAGACATTCTCGAAAACGGCCTACGTCTGCAATAGCCAGAGATTTAAGTTTTGAATGATTACTAACAATCACAACGATTTCGGAACAACAACAAGCAGTCAAGCAAAGTGTTAGACTGTGGCCTCGGTGGCGTAGTGTTAGTACGCAAGCCGGTATAGATATAATATGGATAATGTGGATATCAAGTAATAATAAGTAGTGATGAATAAACGCCGAGCGCATCTGACGCAGTGGCTTGAGGTACTCTTCACTGCACTGCACGAGAATGTGTTTTCGATACATATCCATAATCGTCGAAAGAAACATGGAAAAAAAGTTCAAATGCGTTGTTTTCTCAACTACGTAGCTTTCGCGTTGAAAAGAAAAGTTTTCTAGGATAATTAGGCGATCTTGTAGCGCATCAATACATTCATAGAAGCCTTTTTAATAATAATTACATTTTGTAAGATGAAGTTTGCGTAGACTCCAGTTCGCTATATGATGTTAAAAGAAATCCGCTTTTCTTTCTATCTTTTTAACTTTTTTTAAGACTTTACTGGAAACATTAATCAATCTGATAACATAAAGATTTTCGTGAGCTCTGTAACTGTACCTAAATAGTGCTAGACGTACGCTTTGGCCTTCCGACCTCATCAGTAACGACGTGGCTAATAACTCTGAAGAATTTACATCGAGGGCCGGTCATATAATAAGAACATGAGACGACAGATGGACAAACGAACTGAGAGTAGAACCCACGTGGTTACACCTAATCTCGAGGACAACCGTCTACACGTTGGGCGGACGTGTGTAATAAGGACTATTCAGCTGTACTCGCAGTTGCCGATATTTTACAGATTACGAGTACGAAACTCGCGCCAGCCACCATGCTCGAATCAGACCACTACCATGGACAGCTGGCGCGAGCAGCAAATGAAGAATGTGCTGCAGTCAACACAATCTATGAAGATCGGCCGCCCAGGTATCCAAATAAAATGTGAACGAAGAAAATCAACGAGTGTCTCTCTCCCTCCGTATGAGAGAGTGTTAGTAGTGTACTAGAATCATTTTAGATTTTCTCTACCCATGACGAGTTCACATTTAGGTGCATCTTAAAACAGGCGCAAACGCTTCTCTGTTGGCACTTCAATTCTCAATTCTCATAAAGCGGATGAAAGTATTTTGGAGGCTAGTTCTACTGAGATGAAGTTCGATACCGCAGTTTCTCACTTTTTATAGTTTTTTCTCCACCGTTCATATCATTTCGAAGAAATAGTGATTATTAAAATTTTGTGCCAGCAGTAACTATATCTTCATATCTTCACCGACGGTGAATAACAATGCTCTTCTCCTCTCATTGTCCTTATCACTTCTAGGTATATTGCAAAATCCTTGGCAGGATTGAGGTAATCTCCTTCGCTTGCTGTTTGCGTGAATTTTGTGCTTCCTGATCTGTGAACTTCGTGTTTATATTTGAATGTGATCACGATATCTCTACATATGTGTCTGTTGGATAAATTTTTAATTTGCATTTGGCGTATGTTCGAATTTAAAACGAATGTAGAGATTTAAAATGTTTAATTTTTTATGCTATAAGCTGACATTGTGCGAAATTCTTCAGCAGCATATATCCTCTTCACTGAACAAGAACTTTTCATAAGGGTATTAAGAGTCATTCGACAGCATCCCATTCATAACGCTTCAGAGAAAGGAAAGCATCTGCATTTCACACGCGCATATATCCTACTTTACAGAGCTCTTTCATTAGACTATTAGTAATTATTCGATAGCATAAGATTCAACGACTCCAACGCTGCTTTGTTCTCTGAAAAGATCGTTTCTCTGCGGTGTAGCAGGAAAAGTAAAATCGATTCACACACGCGATTATGTGTGCTTTGGCCAATTCACAGAACGCGGGACTGGGGGTGGGAGGAGGGCGGCAAGGAAGTCGCCGTCCTTACAATATATGGCACCTATGTGGAGTGCGATTTTTGTTATTTGATCAGGAATTATTCTCCGATTTGAGAGAGACTACACATTAAGTAATTCACTCTGATATTAAAAAATTTTCTCTACACGTTCTTGTGCTTTTCGTGCTTCCAGCAAAGTGATATCTGAATTGTGCGGCCGATGTAAAACATAACTTTATTTTCAAGTTTACAGCTGTATGCAGAGGGCTTTAGAAAAACCGATCTTGTACGGCTTCCAGCCAGTAACTAACCTTTCGCATGACTGCTAACACTATTTATGGAAGTTCTTGTCCTGCCGAAAACGACAAGCTTAGTATTATGTGCCACAAAACGAAAAAGTGCCCATCTTGCTACTTTTTGGAGAACGAAATGCCTGTGACAGATGTGACACTTGGCGATCTTAGGAAAGGCACTTCTACGGATCACAGTTTACCATTTAGAAAAACCGACTTCCGAATCAAGTTTGTTGCTTGTCATAAGTTGTGCTACGATTTCTGTATTTACTAAACTGATAGGGAAGTACAGAGATTCTTACTGGTTAGAGGACGGTAAGCTCTCTTCAATGTACTTGTGCCTCAAAATTCGATACACAGGTTTTTTCTCATAGTGACATGATACATCTCTGGATACACAAGTACTGATAGGAACAAATATGTATTGAAGATCCATGAGGTCACAGTGTTCTCACTTGTACATGTGATTCTACATAAAAAATTCTCCGAAAAACCGCATGTTATGGATTAAGTTGTCATAATTCGTTTCAGCGATGTTTCAACCCTTACGTCCACCGTGGTACCCATGGCTCCTGCATCACCGTCTCCCAGCGTGCTGCTCATAACAATGGAATCATCTAACAAACGCGGTTAGCCACCATTGTTACAAGCAAAACGTTGAGGTTTAGAGACGTAGAGGCCGTGGATCCCTAGTGGCAATAGCCGGAAACTAATGCAGAATTGCAACCAGGCTACATACTCCTCAGATGAAAAACCAACGCCTAAGAATTTGAAGCCGTCATTGAACAGCTCATAAAGGTGAAATAAAATAAAGCAACATCAGTGAAAAAACACGTTACAATAGACTATATCAACAGAAGAAAAAGGAAGTGATTAGTTATCATTCGAAAAAACTAAAAATTATGCATTTGTGAAAACAAAGAAGAGATTGCTGCAGCAGTGCTTAAATTATTAGAAAAGGCACTTTATCGATCACAAAACTGACATTATTTCCATCAAGTGGTAAGAACGATACAACAATCCCATAGTAAGACAAGCACAACAAAGCATTATCAAGCACTGACAGCAACTAACTAAATTAAACTGATACTTCACGGGAATTCGCGACTGATGAGTAAAATGCACGTGAACATAGCCCCTGATTACTCTGGGAAACGTGAACATTTTCAAGCTTAATGTTCTTTACATAACCTTGCCCTAAGTTTGCTTGCTTCACTACACAGTGCTCTCCTGTTATACTTATTTTACTACCACGATAGCGTAGGTGAGCAATTATTACAATGCGCGGAAGTGTAGGCGTAACGGGCAGGAAATCAGGAACAATCGTGAGCTGTCAAGATAATAGTTACACACTATAGATATCCTATAGAAATTACTCCGATGAAAGCTACTCAATACGCTTCAAAATATGTGAAAAAATGACGATTACAGTTACTCTACGCATCACAAACAATCGGTGTAGAAAGGCTAAGCGCTCATCAAAATGTGTGAGTTCATGATCAATCTCGCTAGTAAGTTATGGATCATTGTTGTATGTCTGGATATGTCGATGGGTCAACAGTTTTCAAATAGGTTTCCTGATATAATTTTGGGTCTAAAAAGGGATTCAAAAACCACACTACAATCGAGATAGCGCTTCATTTGCAATACTTCTATGAGTGACACTGGCAATCAACATCAGACGATCTGCGATCGTATCTTTCTACCCGTCTCCTGATAAGCTTTGAGATATTATAGAATGACTCAGCAAAATGTGCAGGTTCTAAGCATTATATGAACAGCTATCCATTTGAAAATGATATCCATCAAAGGATAAGGAGCACTACACTGTTTGTCTACTTCACATTGACTTCATCGTCAGCAATTTCGCGTTCATCTTCCAATCTATTTCAGTCAGTACGAGATTTACAACACATTGATTTTCCAAAAGACCGGTACAAATCCTATTTCACCAACACGATCCAAATTTCGGAAATCATATTTTGACTAGTAAATGGTTGCTCATTGTCCTCAGGCAATGATGGATCATCATTGCATCATTGTTGTTTAGAATGGGACGATATGAGAAATTTTTTTGAAAAAGCGGAATGGATTCCAAATATGTTATCGACCAGATTGTCGAAAACTGACAGCAGTGCGACTAAAAATAGGCTGGGCAAGCTAGCTATGCATTCAATCATCTAAAAGAATGCTACGAATGAAGTCGAATGCATTTCACAATACTCACGGACTGATCAACACCGAGCGTCAAACCACCAGCGTGCCATTGTGGCGCAACACGCTGCGCCCCGAATGAGTGAACATCCCCTATTCCGAGGAAAACAACAAGTACGACCTAAATAACGTATCGATTTATTGAGAATTATTTGCTGGGAACACTTGGATAAAAGGTAAAGGATAAAATTTCAGCGATGATCATTCCTGAGGGATGTGTGATACATTCGACTTCATTCGGAGCATGGTTTGAACTGAATGAATGCATATTTGTCCTTCAGAGATATAAGTGGGATAGCTGAGCCGTGGCATGGTCTTAAGCTACGCGCGCATTATTGACCAGCGTTTGCAACGCAGTACCAGTCAGGAATTATTAGCTAACCAGGATTATAAGATATGGAAAGAAAGATATGCGGAGCGAACTAACTGAAATCAACTAAAAATGTTCTGTATTCATGTCTATGGTAGCATGGAAAGATGTAGATGTAGGAAAGATTATTCGAGGTGAACTGCTTCTGCTGAAGTAAAATTGTAATGATTACCATCTTTGACATGCAAGCTAAATGCGTCAAAAAGTTATTCACCCTAGTGAAATGTCCTACCGATCGATAGCCATCATCGCGAAATGTGGTCAAAACGTAGAATACGAGCGGTTCAACCTTGCGGAAAAGCACCTCGAACAATTTGTTCTTGTCGAACTTGATCTGGCAATAACTCCAGTTTACCAAGCTTACTACCTATTCATAGCATGGTTTGTTGGCACAGATTCATGTACTACTGCTAATAGAAGTATATCCACGTCAATTTTAGTCGTTTAGAACCGAATGGGGCGTAGGGGAACAAGCTAGCGAAGAGGTGCACAGGATCTAGTGGAGTTTTCTGAAGTACGGTCCGATCGTCACTGTCCCTTCAGAGAATTCTCTCTAGCTTTGAACTTCGAGAACCCCTGCGTGGCCTTCGTTTTTACAACCGTATCATCGTCAAAAGCTCTAGTAATCTTGCCCGCCGCTTCACTAGTATTTTCACCTCAACGACATTCGTGTATGAGTAGCAAGAGAACTCATTTCCATAACAACTTCATCTCAAAGTAAGTGTAGCAAACTGTATAACAAAATGTTTGCAAGAAAATGCGCTGTTGAGCGACATCAAAACAACGCATTTTTGATAATTTCTGGTCATCAAATTTGGTATCTATTGCTCGAGTGTCATGTGGGACGAATTAATATCATTATGAGCTAGTACTCCACTGCAGTCTGTGGGTTCACTGGACTTTTAAACTATTCACACCACAAATTTATGTATTCCGCAATGATAAATCAAAATACCGCAGCGAGCAAATAAACCCAGAACAAAAAGAAACAAATTTTCAGCGAAAAAAGTATGAATGGCTAAACTTTCCAAGCAATTAACCAAGGAAAACAACAAAAATCCAGATTCCATCTTTGATTGTTGGCTGCGAATACACTAACACCCATATAGCAAAATAAAATTTTCCAGACCAAATGAAATCATCTGGAAAACGATTAACTTCAGCTTATATGAAATATGCAACAACGAAATAAGTGGAGAGAAGAGTAAGTAGAGTAAGAGTATTTCCTGTGTGAGATCAGATCTTCGCGTACCACTTATATTCTTCAGTGATCACTGTATGGTTGCTATTTTTAATCGCACAAATGCAGACCGCCTTTTTCAAAATCACATATAGAATGGAATTGTCATATGCAACTGTATATATCTGGTATGGCTACCATTCCCTCGATATGAGTTAGTGAAGCCAAGGCCAACTACCACAGTGCCACATAGAAAGTTCAAAAGCTTTCAGTGCTTGAGGTAACTGGAATTACCAGCGCCAAAGGAAGTAAAAGAAATTATCAGAATAGACAATTATAGAGTGTTAAATACACAATTTCAGGAAGTCGCGATTTTTCCTGTGTTACTGCTGATCAATGCTTTAATTCGCCAGTGTTCGCATAGTCTGTCCAAAGAGAATTTCCATTATACCACGATAGCAGGAGAATATCTAAAGGCGATAAATATCCGCAATGTGTGCAACTCCAACACCCATAGTAGTAGTGTTAGATGATGCACATATAGAGTAAGACAAATTCATTATCTAACAGGGGAAACTGATGATCTCTATTCTAGCAGATAGTCCACTGAACCAGGTTCATAACCCAGTGAGGACTAAGGCGACTTTTCGGTCACAATTTTTTGATCACATGATAGCTTAAAAACGGCGATTCCAAAAAATGTGCTCATTTCTTAAGGGAAAGCTTTAAGTGCGTTGTAGCAGCGGGAATGAATTTATGTTCTACATACGTTTACTTTGTTTGCTCGCTTGAAGCCTATGGGTTGTTTTTTATCAGAGTTCTAGTAGTCATTTACCAGCTGAAATCAAGCTCATTCTGGAAGTGAGCTCGGTTGATAGACAGATCATCCCAGAGCGCTGCAAAAGCAAAAAGAATATCACATTTTACCTTCACACACTTTCAGAGATTTCTTCACAAATATAATAGTTATGTGTATACCAAAATCAAATGAACAAGCAGAGAAAATCGTATAATACTCAATTAATGCTCAAAAGTTGAAGTTTATCCTTCAAAACGAGGAACTACTCGAAATAAACAACGAATATTGTGTACCGCTTGCTAAGCGCGTTGTGCGATCGATTGCCGTCTTCTACGGGTTTATAGCGCTCTAGCTAATTATAGGCGAACTGCAAGTAAAATATGAAGATGCAAATTCACACACGGAATCATACTCAACTGTATAAGGCAAGATTCTTGATGAAACATGAAACAGAAAAGTGTGCCTTTGAAAAAGGCAGGAGCATCACCTCTTTGTGCATATGTATACATGTATGTATACGTATTTATACATGTTTTTACACGTGTGTGTACATATGTACATATATAGATGTATACATATGTGTATATATATGTATATATAAATGCGTGTATACCTCTTCACACGCATATGCATGCATATACAAAATAATCGGTGGTGAGACCAAACCTGAAGAGTAAAAGTTCATTGGAACGTGTTCCTTTTCAATTCACGAATCTTCGCTTCGACATATCACTGTAGCGCGGAAATGGACAACTTAGACGGTACTATTTCGTCGTATCGCAGTGCTCTGCCAATTGTGAAAGGTGTATAAGACGACTTTGCTTTCCACGTTATAGCATAAGCGTGTTCAACGACGATTAAGCAAGGAAAGATTAGATTCGTTCCAGACCTTGACAACGTTGGAGAGAGTTTTAGATGTGAATTATGCACCTAAACACCTCCTCAATTTCAGCTTCTTCGATGTGGCTTCGAGAATAGCTCATCGACACATCTTCGTTCGCCTACAGAAAATGTTAGCAAATACCGTTCCTCAATAACACTACGTTGTTGAGATACGTCACAAATGATCCTATTTCATTTCAGCCATTTACTTTGCCTCAGTTTCTCGGCATTCTTTACACTCATACGATAAGTTGTTCAACAAATAATTTATAGCGAAAACGTTTAGAGATAACTACAATCTATTTGGAGATAACACAGATACTTATTCTGATCCGGTATACATAGATATTTACAAAATTTT
Organism: Parelaphostrongylus tenuis; assembly: GCA_019055375.1. NCBI lineage: Eukaryota > Metazoa > Nematoda > Chromadorea > Rhabditida > Metastrongylidae > Parelaphostrongylus > Parelaphostrongylus tenuis. Next base: position 14,527 of record JAHQIW010001482.1, read on the forward strand.
ACCAAATACTGACAAACACCTGGCTTGTTGTTGTGGCTTTTTTCGTCATGTACAAGAGTTGAATACGTTTCAAAAGCATGAAAAGTAATATAAAAAATGAAAACGCAACAGAGTTTTACACGCTGAATGTCAGTGAGCAGCAAGAAAACCTGACTTACTGCGCGAAAACTAGTGCAATGAATGAAGCCCCATTTGGTGGAGGACACTTCGCCCAAGAAATATCGCATGTGACCATAGCGAAAGCGGCCAAATATTAGGGCCCAAATATATCCATCATTTTAACAGCAGTTATGATGTCTTTGAGTTGACACAAAACGCAGTGAATCGCTGCGAAAAATCATGTTCCTTTTGTCAGATACTTATCTTTTGAGCCACGGATGTGGTCTGTTATAGGGCAACTTATAGAGCCCGATACACGTGTTCGACTCAACAGATAGGCGACGACGAACATTTTTACACAGCCCATTAAGTGAAATTATCACTATGTGGATAGTGTTGTACACTTGATTGCTCCTGGCTGGTATCGTTGACATATCATACCTTTCGTTCCTAGTAGTTTCTTAAGACCACGCTCAAATTTCAATATGCCAGATAATCATTTCTCGAGTCACGCATGTGGTTTGTTTGAAGGAAACTTATGAAGACCGATACACAAGTTCAGACCTGACAGTCTCATCAGTCGGGGCGGCACCCTTCGTCTTTTGTCATGCCTCTCGGGGAGCTTCACTCCCCATACTGGAAGAAGGCGATGACATAAGATAATCTGGCATATTGAAATTTGAGCGTGGTCTTAAGAAAACACTCGAAACGAAACGTATGTTACTTATTCTGCAGCAGTATGTTAGTTCGTCACTTAAGGTAATCGCGCCTCGTGTGATTACATCATCTATGAGATATCATAGAAGTATTACTTTAATCTGTACACAGTACTGAGATGGGCATAACTTACAAACCTATGTAAAGGTAATTCCACGTCTAACAATGCACATTAACGGCTTCAGCCGAGTGACGAGGATGCTTGGTGCGCGGTTGATCTCCATCCACCCTTCCCACCAACACTGCACCCAATCAACGAATGCCCTGAGGAACGCCATAGCCCGGCTATCGTCAAGTTTGCAAGGAGATCTGCTTAATCAGTGTTCTACGACGCTCATGAGAAAGACGAACTCCTCAAGCAAGTGATGAATGCGAGAAAACGAATCGAAACCATTCAGACAAATCGTCATCACTAAATACTGAAAGATATTGGTTTTTCTATGACAGATTCATTATCTAGATGAAATGGAAGCATCGACCACTGGAGATAGGAGAATACTGGTAGTAGACCAGTCGCTTTGTTCTTCGACTGATTCAAAGAGAATAGTTGTGGAGGGGATTGAACAGACGCATTGTTAATCATATCGCTTTCTGTTGCATTGTATCAAAACCACTGCGTCATTACAGCGCCAAGAGTTGCAAGATTATAACTTACAAGTGAATTCCGTCGGTTTTAGATAAGAACCCCGATTTACATGCAGTGTTTAACAAATATATGATAGACAAACTGCACGTCAGAGTAATGAGGAAGAGGGTGGGGCGGGGAAAGCATGAGTATAGTGATGCATGGTATCAGGAAGCAATGTTCTGGATTGATTTTTTCTCAAAAACTCTTTTATGTAATCATCTGACAACGACCTAGTCTGGCTATAATCAGTACTTATGGAATCGGTTAACTTTATGTTAGACGGCAACAGAGAAAAATCGATCTCAATCGCTGGACAGAACATTTTCATAGGAGTGTTAGCAATCACTCGAAAGCTTGATTCTTCGGCTAGAGACCCACATGACCGATTCTTAAAGCACACTTTTGTAGCGTTTTAACATCCAGAACAAAATTATGTTTCTCACTTGCTGTTCGCCTTCGTTTTTACAAGAGTATAAATCACTGAAAGCACGAAATTCATTTGTCGTGTAGAGAAACTGTCATAGTATCTGATACAATCGTTTTTTCTTAGGTTTCGTTCAGAGCGAAGAAAAAATCCTCATTTGAATAACCAGCTGCATCCCAAAGTAGAACGGCCAGTGTATTGATTAAGTGGCACAGCACTTCCGACCCCATAGACTAGCCAATACACAAGGACGCCGAAAATGTAAAAACTCGATCTTATTTTCCCTGCTAACGATATTTTCAAAAAATAAGTATAGCATTGGAGTCATTGAAACTTACGCTATCGAATGATAACTAATTATCTAAATAAAGAGAACTTCCCAGCGAAGTGCAAAGCACAATAATTTTTTTTTCTCCTACAGCGCTATTGAAAGAGCTTTTCAAAAAGCGAACATATTTTTGAGTTCCGCGAAACTTGTGCTATCGAATGAGTACTAGCACTCTAAGAAAGAAGTTTTGTCTAGCGAATTATAAGCGAGATAAGACAAAAAACATGTGATTGCATGAAACACTATCTATGTTGGATTTTACAGTATTATAAAAAGGTATTTTGGAAAAAACGACCACGTGAGACTCTAATCGGAGATTTAAGTTTTCAAATGGTTGCTAACACGCCTCTAAAAAGTTCCTATCCTGCGAATGGGATCGGTTTTTCATTTGCCGCCGTCTAGCGATAAGTACAATAGAATCTCCCCGACCACTATTCCACTATATTGACGAGGAGACAAGATCTTTAAGCAACAGTGGAAACAACAAGGAAAGCAATCGACAACCTCTATGGGGGGTGCATATGAGGAAACGATCCGAAGGCTGGAATCGCTAGGATCCGCACAATAAAATATTCCAACTGGTCTGATGAAAAAATACCCAAACAAATTCACGCTTCAAATTATGAAAACGTACTTGAACACAGCGTTCAAAACTGTAGTGAAATATTGCGTTAATAATGCTTCATAAAACCTTCTGGATGTAGATATGAATGAAATGCGAAGCTTTGAATCTCGGACTAAAGTTGAACCCGCGCACCACCTTTTCGGGGAAGCGGACTAACCACTGCAATACCACAGCTTCTCTTGTGCTATCAATTCTCCCGTTGTATAAAGTAAGGACTCTGACAGCAAGAAACCGTTAATGGTTTGGTCTGGTCAGTACACATCGGCATTGAATCCATTCAGCTGAAGAGTGATAGCGAAACAGAAGTTCCAGCAGCGTTATAGTTACTCCTACCCCTAAAAATGTGACACGCGGGTTCTACATCAGCCGGAGGTTCAAAGTTTCGCATACCACTCAAAATCATTGAATGATAGTACCAGTTTGGCTAGGTAGGTAAACGAATGTACTTCCTAGCGGTCAGCAAAAATTCAAAAAAAGTAACCACTCACCATATCCATTATACGGAGATCTCCATGAGGAACAGGATGTTCTGTGATGGCTGCCATCCAACATAACAGCATCGCAGATCCCGGATTTCTTTGCACTTATCAAATAAATCGCCATATCTCTTAAGTGCAGAAATAATTCGATTCTTTATACCTGAAATTATATATGTGTTTTCAAACAAAACATTAATATCGACAAAACAGCATCGTTATTCAAGTCTTAAAAGAAGAAAGAACAAGGTTAAACAGAAAAAAATCTTGAGGAAAACTATAGTTCCACAGAAAACTAATAAAGTTTACGGTGTCTATCGCAAGTCTATGGAAACTGACGATGTGGTACCATCGTAAATCTATTCCATAGAAAAAATTGCTTCGGATGCGGAGCAATCACAACTTCTTCTCTTAACAACGAATTGAAAATGAAGAAGAAAAAAAGAGAGCTTATCTCTTAGACTTGTCGTTAAAAAAACATCAGAACACTACTTCAGCAACCCATTTTTAGCCTTTTCACGCCAAGATCTTTTCGCCTTTTTGCAGACTTTTACTGATCATTCGATATGTCCAAGTTCGGAAACCCCAATGCCGCTTTTGCTTCTTGAGAAGCTTTTAGTGAGCTGTAGCAGCAAAAATAAAATTTCACTGCATACTTGGTGCATTTTTCACCCGAGAGAGTTTTTTCTCCTAGAGTTTTAGTAAAGCATTCGACATCTCACACCTCGCCAATTCATAAAAGGTGCTCATTTTATAGAATATCCTCTTCAGTGCACCGCAGAAGCGAAAATAATTATGCGTATCACCCTTGACGCAAATTATGGCGAGAATTTAGATCGAATAGATATAATGTGCCTGAGAGCACACATCATGTACTAGGTTGAGGGAAAAGTTTTTTCACATATGCGAAAAATTCAAATTGTATCTTTGCTTTGCACAGTATCGATAATTGTAAACTGAGTGTTGAAAGAAAAGCACTCGATATCGATTTGTTGAAATCGAGCGCTGTTTCGATAAAGCCATATCAAACCTCGTAACGCAAAGATGACTAAGAACAAGTTCGACGAATTGGAGTGAGTCGAGGTCTTACCGCAACCAGTCTACAATGCAAATGCTGAGCCGTCAGTTTATGCTTTGCGCCTCCTCTCAATGGAACATCTTCCTTCGTGGACGCCAATTCGAGACATTTGATCAGGTTGAGGAGGCATGTCAGGAGTGTTTTGAGTCACACCCTAGGGAATGGCGATCTCGAGAAGATCCGGAAGCTTGACGATTGTTGCCAGAAGGTCGTGGATGATGACGAACTTCATTCTGATGAATAATTATTAATGCTTTCGACTGAGTTTATGTATAAACATTGAATTTTTATGGAGGTGGTGAGGAACTTGTTCCTCAACTAAATGTTGCCAAATAAACCCACCATGGCCTAAGTCTAGTTTACATGTGGAACGCGACTTTTCGTTCTTCTAGTGGTTTATGACAACCTCTTCAAGAACCAAGTTACGTTCAGAATCACTCAAATTGTACTATCAATCAACTACTAAACTACTAAGAGGACCATCCATGAAGCTGTGACATCAGTCATTTCCTTCATTTTTATTTGAGTTTCTGTAGTCATCCGATAGCTTAAAAACTGATGATTCTTATTCTAAGTTTGTTTTGTAAGAGTTATGCAATCGAAGCCCGTTTTTTTCAACTTCATAGGCAATTTTTTGGCGCTGCATGGAAAATTCAAATACCAAAGGGACTTTATCGCTACGAAATAATTGCATATAACAAGAGACTTCTGTAAACACATGTTCAGTGTGAAAAGTGCTTAGCTATCTTAAGAATCCTCACTTTAAATCACAAAGTGCGCACATTACAATCGCGTTTTACGGATTCCCCTAGTGTTTCTCTGTCTTTTTTTTTATCGGACAGAGATTTTCACTAGACTATTAGTAATATTTGAGAACTTGAGAAATGGAGATTTTCGTTCGAAGCTTGATTTATGAAAAGACCTTCTTAGTGCGTTGTTAGTGCCTTTTTCACGAAAAAGACGCTTATCTTTATATAAACCAAAAAGCATATGAGCGTATAAGGAAGACCGTGTTGCATTGAAGTAGTACTAAGGAGCAAAGATATTTTAAAATAAGGGATAAACGCTACGCAATTCGTGCTGCGCATCGATTTCTATTGTCATCCCGATCGTGCTGATTATACATTATCAAGACAATTTTCTGCACCACATCCACTTCTCACATCTAAGTAATTTCAATGTGATCATACGCAGGTAGTTGTCAACGCTGTGCAGTAAATCAGCGGACTCCTGCTTCTCCTAACTACTTCAATGGACAACCTTCTCTCATTTTCTCTATTTACAACAATTTCTCTATCGCATAAATTATTTCCATTTCTCCGCCTAATACGCTCTCTAATTGACCACTCGGCATTCACAATCATCAGAGGTTCGCTTTTGAAAGTGGGAGACTAACGCACTGCTTGTAAATTTGACTTTTCCACCCTCCAAAAAATGGGAAGCCTCCGCAACTTTTCGCAATGTTGCACTGTGTTGTGCTCATTATCATCAAAAGAGCTTTGATAAAGGGGTAATCAGGTGAGTGGTCCAAAAAGGTGTAGTCACCCAGAATCATACCCCAATCTCTGATGAAGACGGGAGATATTCAGCGCAACATAATGCTTAGGTGCAGGGAACCAATTAACTTCTATGTACTGCACATGCCTAATGTTCAAGAGTTGCCTGTAGAACAGAGAAGCATCTGTAGCCGCTGGATGAATGATTGGAGAGAAATGTGACTTCACTAAGCAACATAAACGACAGGAATAAGAAGACTTGGAAATTTATTCTTCTTCAAGGACAAACTTTTCTCATTGAGAAATGCGGATATCTGAACGTAATGCAATATCCTTCCTAAAAATGCTTATAAAAATCTCGTTGGTGATATGTCGTTGCTTCACGATCATGAAGCACTCGCGATCCAAACTCTACTATCATTTGCCATTAGAACACGGTGTGAAGTTGAACGACGGCCAGCTATCCCAAAGCCGAAAAGCGTTCTTCTCTTTGGTAATGCAGTGCACCAAGAAGGTTTATCCAGCGACCAAATTTAGTAATCGATTCTCCACTTCTAAAGCTATCTGAAGATTACTAGTAATCTAGTGAAAGAAGAGGAGAAATAGTTAACTCTTGTTTTTCAAAGGCATAAATTCCACGTGACAAGAGTAAATTGTTGATCGATGATTGTGTATGGGTAAAATAGAGATTATTGATCGATGTTGATTGTGTAAGTTGCTGATTGTTGAATAACATTTTTTAGGAAAAGAAATAATAGGTCAAGGCTAGAGATATACATCTTTTCTGAAGAACTGATCCTCGATTTGATGAGTGCAAACTCTATTGAGGCTTACTTCAGCTGCGTACTAGGACTCCTTCGTATAAGATCCTTCTATGAGTTTCACATTGTAAAAAAAAATCTGTTATAGGTTAGATTCGTGTGAAACAGGCCATAGAACTGATCAACAAGATGCGGAAATATGCCTTTTGCCTGATGATGTACCTTTCGAATTGAAAATTGAAATTTGTGGTGTAGTGGACACTTCATATGCTAAAAATACGCTTCTCCGACAAATAGTCTATCCTATCAGAGCGATAAAGTTTCTCTCGAATCAAAATCTCACCATATAAGTACGAAAGAAGCCAGTGTAAAATTGACACAAGGGGGACTATCTAGTCCGAAAAAGTATTCCTCTTTTCAGTTATTATAGCGCACTAAGAAGGTCTTTTCATAAATCAAACTTCTAACGAAAATCTCCATTTCTCAAGCTCTCAAATATTACTAATAGTCTAGTGAAAATCACTGTCCGAAAAAAAAAAACGGAGAAACACTAGGGGAATCCGTAAAACGCGATTGTAATGTGCGCACTTTGTGATTTAAAGTGAGGATTCTTAAGATAACTAAGCACTTTTCACACTGAACATGAGTTTACAGAAGTCTCTTGTTATATGCAATTATTTCGTAGCGATAAAGTCCCTTTGGTATTTGAATTTTTCATGCAGCGCCAAAAAATTGCCTATGAAGTTGAAAAAAAACGGGCTTCGATTGCATAACTCTTACAAAACAAACTTAGAATGAGAATCATCAGTTTTTAAGCTATCGGATGACTACAGAAACTCAAATAAAAATGAAGAAAATGACTGATGTCGCAGCTGCAAATATGTTCCCTTTTACAAGAATATGGCTCTTTGGTTGCAAAGTGAGGCAATATGCAAGAGATGAACGCTATCTCACCTAAAAAAACTCTGATAGAAGTCTCTTCTGTAATATTTCATCATTTAACACTAATAATGTTCCCTGAAAGCCTTAAATTTTTAAATTTGAACTGCAGCACGATATTATGTGTACAAGTATGAATCAGCTGGTTTTCTTTTTCTGCAGTGCTGATTAAAAGAAAGATGTGCAGTTTGCTTGCTTGAAAATGTGTTAGAAACTCTATTTACTTATGTTTTCATATATAAATTATTATATATGATAGTCCATGCAGCACTTTGGTAAACTATTTTTTGCCGCCAATTGTAACGGAGCTTTACTTTGCAGATTTATTAACAATTGAAATTCATTGATCTTAATATGGTTTGACTGCGCAATTTTCTTGCAAACCATTTCGATATACAGCTTTCCTTTACTCGCTTCTATAAGGGGCTGTCGTAGGAACAAATTCTCTTGCTACTCATGCACGAATGACGCTTAGTGAACGATGATAGTGAAGCGGCGCACAAGATTAATGGAGCTTGGGGCAACGTCCGTCTTAAAGCAAGGACGTGAAAGTTCTATACGGAAATGTCTGCAATAAAATGTTTAACTGAATAAATTTTAAGGCTATGTAATTCTGTTACAAGAATTATGTCAAAAGGCGAAACGGTACGAATTTTGTAATAACCTGAGATTACCAAATTCAAATGCAGATTAGCAAATTGAAGAATTGACGTTTTCCGTGTGAAAAAGTCGTCATCTTCAAAGTCTCGTAAAAACCATTATATAAAAAATATTTTGTGAATAAAAAGACATATGAATAAACAGCATTTCTGACGCACTTTCAAACAAAAACAAAAAATTTGCATATCAACATTTCTAGTTTTTTCATAGAATTCTTACAGCAAAAAAGCAACTGGCCCAGTCATATTTATACACCTAATATAAACTGCTCGCCGTCGGTCATGCGCAGGCGCGGATCACTGCACAGCTTAAAAACAGACCGTGTCGTTGTCAGGGAGTTAAATATATTCTACTACTTATGAACATGTGCCGTGACGGTTGCTGATTCTGATTCTTTGCTCTTAAACGAACTAACGATAGATAATCACTATTATCACTGCATCTGTGACAAATGCGGAAGAAACGTTAGAGTCTCGTACAGACTCACTAAAAAAAATTGAGTACCTTTATATTTGAGAAGCATTAACATATCTTGTAGTGGATTGCATACCTTTTTATTTCTTTTCGGTGTCTTACAATAATTCAAGATCCGGGTCAGACTGCATTCCTCTCTCAAAAAATAGCTTGCTTAAAAATTTCTAAATCTTTGAATTTATGCCGTTCCACATTTGTTGCAGTAATCATGAGTTCGTTCAGAGAAATAAAAATTCTTTTTAAATGAACTAATTTTAGCAAAGACAAAACCTTCATCACCTCTATGGCATGACGATCCCACTAAGGGACAAACCTCTGCCACTCCTCCACCAAAGCTTTTTTCTTCATCCCAACATTACTACTCAGAGATATTCCTCTGTCCAATGAAAACTTTCCGTCGCTTCCTTAATGGCTTCCGTAGACTGCGGTGGTCCATCTAGGATATGATGTTTCAAACTACTGAATGATCACGACCACTTCTCGAATCTTCTTCTCCTTGTTCATGGTGAAAATTCTGGTAACAATATGTTTATCTCGCTGGAAAGCTATTGACGGAAAAGGCCAAGTTTACTGACTAAAACTGAATCGTACTCATTTCTTTTGAACATATTTTTGTGCGATTGTGTATAAGAGCAAGGTCAACTCGTCATTCCCCTTCAACAGTCATACTCTCGTCGATAGTAAATCTGTTTGTAAATGAATCTATTTTACTGAAAGCGATAGCATATAGGAAAATTAGGTTGTTTTGGTAAAATCAAATTAGCACTTTGATTATGTTGGTGTAAGTGTGAGCGCAGATAAAACGTGTCTACTCGTTTGGACACCGCAAAGTAATCAGCATATAGTGTGAGCGAAATTAAAATGTGTCTACTCTTTTGGACACCGCAAAGTAATGAGATTGACCAAAGTGCTACTGATGAGTCCCTTTAGGACGAAATAGGCGCCTATATAGCACTAGACCTATCGGCTCAAAACATGTAATATCCTTATCAGATTGACCAAAGTCAAAAGAAATTGCTCGCTTTTGTGAAAGAAAAAAAAAAGGTAAAGCGCAAAAAGTCTGACACCGATTAATCCTTGAAAGATAACTTGAATCTTCTTTTTCAGAGGCCTCATAAAAATGAATAAATGCATTTATGCCCAGTGCAACTGGCTGAAGCGTTTTCTCAAGATTAGTACCCTTACACTCCCAGAGAGATCTGATTAACTTCTAAGGGATCACGTGTATTGAATATGATACATGATTATATGAGATCTCTCTCGCTGAATAAAAGTTTTTTCTCAAATACTTGAAATTCATCCAAAAGCCCAAATTTCTGCAATTATAGCGATGAATTAGATTTCTAAAAAGCCCTCTTATTACGTTGTAACTGCGGAAGTAAAATTATGTTCGCACTGAATTTGCCTCATTTTTCGGCTGAAGCTTTGATATGGCTCTTCGGTAAAGTTTTGCAAGCCATTGCATAGCCCAAATGTTATAGATTTTGGAGCTGCAGTTGTTTTCAAAGATGGTTATCGCAGAGCTCTATAAGAGAAAAAGAAGATTACATTTCGCCCTCAAAATGTTACCCTAGCGCTTGGAAGCCATAGATGCTCTGCTGGCAATTATAGGTGAAGTTCATATGTCCAAAGTGTTATATCGTTAGATGAATAATGGAATATTACGAATGATTCATTTATGAAGGTTTTTCGATCTAAAGAGCGACCACTTCTCTAAAATACCTTCATTTTCAGCGGTGATACCATATCCTTGCGATAAAAATTAAGCAAACTTTCAACCCTTGCTGTGCATTTGCCTTCCTGTCTTTCGACATTGTAGCTTGGAAGTACATTTTCTACGGATAAAAACTTCTGATAGAGGTTTATGTGAAGGCAAGTGTGGTATGTAATTGGAGTAGCCATAGGAAAAGCACGTTCCGGTAGGTGCCCTGTCAGCACCGATATTTGAAAAGACGTATTTTTTGATATTTTTAACTTTCTAGCAATCGCTCGATAGCTCAAATATCAAGAATTCGAAGGTATCTTGCTTTTTAAAAGGCTTTCATACCAAAGCTGTATCAGTAAAAAGAAAATTTTATTTGACACTCACATATTTATTGGTAAGCAAAGCTTTTTCTCATAAAATTCAGCAATTTTTCGATGGCACAAATTTCGACAAATCCAGCGCTGTCTTTGAGTTTTCCAAAGAAAAACTTTTTATTGCGCTGTCATACTAAAATTAAGATTCCATTCCATATATGGCGTGCACACGGTGCACCGGTATGTAAATGGGTTCGCAACATTGGCATTGGGCCATAGCCTTGCAATAACCTGACGTTAACCTAGATTTCAAGAATTTTCATGGTATGTGTGCCTTTCAAAAAAAAAAGGCTCTTAAGGAGCTGTACCAATAAAAATAAAATTGCGTTGCGCATTTGAGTAATTTTCGCTGGACACGGCTTTTCTCTTATTCTGTCATAACCATTCGATAACGCAATCTCAACAATTTTGATAAAATGTTTGGTTTTCGTGGAAGACTTCTTATTGTGTTGTTACACTTAGAAGAATAGTGCGTTTTGCACTTGACACGCATCGTACGCCAAGCGTAAATTGTGCTTAGCGACCGACACGGCGCCAAGTGCGAAACTTAATAATTTTTTGGCTGTAACAACCCACTGAAACGTACTTCCTCTCAAAAACCTAACTCATGATTGATATCAATGCACTTGTGAGGCAGCACTCAGTGGTGCTCTGCTGCGCACACAAGGTCGATAGTTCGATCTCGGCTCATGGCTTAACATCACATAAAGCATCATCCATCATCATTTTTGATAAATTACTCATCGTTATCTAATTTCTGCTTATTGACTGCATGAAACTAAGAAGATCGAAACAAAAGATTTTTATTGCGATATTCTTTGTACAATTTGCTATATTTGATTGATTGCCAACTTTAGCATGATTACGTAGTAAACCAGCAATTTTTTGCAAACACGACGCGCATGTCTTAATGAAAAATATATGAGCGAGCACAAACAATAGTGTTCTAACAAAGTTATGCAAGAATTTCATAAATCTGTGCAAAACGGGAAAAAATAACTCAATCTAACAACGAAAATCGCTCAATTCGCTGAGGACACACCGATTTCTATGGGTGGTCCCTTTGGGGTGAAAATTGGCCGAGGGTGGAGGGATACGTGGCCCACTTTACTCAATTAATCGCTCAGCGCGCCTAGCTCCTCACTACACGACTCCTTGGGAATAGTATAAATACAATAATAATGATGTCATTTTTTTGTTTCTCGTAGTTCATCTGTGAACCAACACCCTAAACTTATATTGCCTTCTTCACTTCATTTCGTTGCTTGAGTCGAACTGTGCTATCTAAATCAATACTGCTATACTCTGACGATGGTGTGGACCCACAGATGTTCATAATAACGGCATATTCCCCTTCTAAGCTTGTTTTTCCTGCCGCTAGGACGTACCCATATACAAACAAAAGGTTTTTGAGCTTAAAACCATTTCTCTGAAAGAACTAGAGGAGCAGTCAATGGAGAATTGGACAGACAACATTGCTATTTGTAGTGTTAGGGAATATCTTGATGTAAATCTGTCGAGAAACTCAATGAAGTACCTAAAAAGGAAGAAAAAGCGTTGAAAGCTGCAAATTGAAGGCAGACTTTGCCTTCGTAAACAGTTTTGAAGTCGACAACGAAAGTAATAGGAAGATTGAATACTGAAGAACTGCCATTTCTGTCTGATTAATTTGAGTAGATAAGAATGTTGCCTTTTTTTTGGAGAAGAGAGGGGGAGGGCGTTCCACGTTCCTCAACGCTACGTATGTGCATTGAAAAACACACATAAAAGCCTAGTGAAGCAAAGGCTTTTCTAACTCATGAGTTTAGAATAACCACGCTTCTCCTTAGCACTTATGGCGAATTTGTACAGTAGGAAGATTTGCTTCGCTTGGCTTACAAGATTTCTACCTGTATTTGTTCTACTACAAATTGTTTCGTTTGCTTCAGTGCTATAGTGATGTTTTTTAGATACACAAGCAGTATGTGGAGGGCGGCGAGCAGTTTGCATCGACTCCCAAACTGAGAGAAGGCTTTCGCAATCAGCATTCATGGGGAATTTGTTTATTGAAATTTTTGGAAATTTGTATATGAAGGAAGGAGACAAAGAAAAGATTACAGAAGAGAAAGCGATTATAAATGTAAGGAATGCGGTCGGACGTTGTACAGCCGAACTGGTGGGTTCATTGCTGTAATGACTGATATTTAGCGCTTTGACTAGCTTATTCCGTGAGAACTAGCAGGTCATGTAATAAAATATTGAAAGAGTTCAAAAAATGGATATTAGTCTACCAATAAAGGCTATCCTATTTTTCGCATTTCTCATACTAGTAGCAGAAAAAGTGGGGTGGTGTTTTTAAGTAGAAGCAATGAAGATGATAGCTATCACATTCCTACGAGCATTTTTTTTCGAAACAAAAGCTTCAAAATTTAGATGGTTCGTGCATTTTTAGGGCGAGGGCATTATGTGACGATTAATCATAAGAATTTTCGCTACAAATGAGCGCACAAAGGATGTAATCATCATAAGTACAAAACTAGCAGGGTCAGTATTTCCTACTTAAGAGCATTAAGATCATTCTGTACCAACACGTTGTTTTTTCAAATCCTCTCAACAGTTTTCGGCTAACTCAATTTTTTCTATGCAAAGAATCAGCTAATGTGTTCAAAGGGTGTTATCCTTGGTAAAAATCAAGTAAAACTACTTTACATTATTGATTCATTTATTCCGTATCATGTGTTCTCCTCTATTTTTCACTGAGCAGATTCCAGTGCTTCTAGTATTCAATTCATTTTTATCTTCCCTATTAACGTCGTAAATTGCTACTTTAGCACACAATCTGCAATCTAAGAGATAACCAGGCTGGGTCGTTCGTTGATGACTGCCGGAGAGTGTTAGAGGGTATGACGAGAGAAGCGAGCGTACAGAAGAGAACGTTGGAGATGGACGATGAAAGAAATTCACTGTGACGAATTCATAGTGAAAGTCATAGTGAGAGTCACTACCACATTTTTATTCATGTGCATACGTATGTGATCCACAGCCGAACGCGTTCAAGTTTAGCAACAAAAAATTCACAGTGATGAAAGAAATGCCTCCGTTTCTGTCTTCATTCTTGCTTCGTTATCGCTCGATAGTGAAGGGAGGGCAATGGCTCCAAAGTGACTTGGTTCACACCTATCAGCAAAACGAAAGAGTTTTGGACAATATTAATACTTATAGACGTATTAGCTCACTGTTACGAAGTGAAATGAGATTTTGTCACACTTGTAAATGAAATGCAGTGAGTAGAAAGGCTACGTACCGCTCTCACGATGTTATTTAATGGTTGTTCGAATTTTCGTTGAAATGCGTGACACTTGACAACCACGTGCTTTGATCTCGAGACATTAGCAAATTACACACTCTCCAACTTCTAAACTAGATTGATTAACGGAATCAGGCATCATATCCCTAGACGCTGATTTTTTTCTCACTGTTGGCTTTCGATTGGTAGAAATGTCATCTACTGCAGGGGTAGATTTTTAACATGTTTTAATTTTCAAAAACATACAATGTTTGCACAGACTCGGATATAACTCATTAAAACAGACTCATTTCTTCTACCTGTTTAATTAGTTTGTTATCACTTTTTCATCATTTTATTTGACGCGTATCAGAGCTTATTTTAACACTGCAAGCGTTCTAATACTAGCAGCATTCAATTCGTATCGATCTGTCTTCTTTATGAAAGACGTAGAACACTGGTTAATAATCCCTACTTGCTGTCTCGAGGATAGTCTGGGTGTGGCGATCCATAGGGAGTTCGTTATTGACTGCTGGAGAGGGTTGAGAGACTGAGATTTAGAGCACATGAAGAGTAAAAGAAGTAAGACTTGTTACTGGATATCTATATTCATAAAAATTTTTTAAATGGAATCTGCTTAAGAAGGCTGCATATCAGCCAGAAGTGTCACAGTGAATACAACAAAATTAGTTCTCGTTCGCTTTGCAAGAAAACTTTTGAAAATGTTGATGTAAGCTCTTAAAAAAGTGTTTAATTGAATATTTCCACGCAACGTTGTTGCCAGTACTTTGCAGTGCTTTGAGACATGGTTGAAAAATGTTAATACTTCAACCAGGTCAAAAAATTCAGAATATCTAAACGATGTCTTTTGAAATTCACTTAATATGCACAATATCAAGCCGAGTCAAGAGATACTCTTCAAAGATTATCTTTTTTTTACCAGATTAAGAAGTATAAATGCTTGCATGTTATTAGGCGACGACTGAAAATTCGACAGCCTTCGTTGGGAACGAAGTTTCATAAGGGCTAGTAATCATTAGAAAGCTGAACTCTTTCGCTACTGTCCTATTTGCTCCTTTTTTGAAAAGACACTTTTGTAAAGCTGGAGCATTCAAAATAAAATAATTTTACACCCGCAGCGTGCTTCGATTTTCACTTCGATGGAGAGGTGAAAGGCATATGAACGTGTAGAGGCAATGTTGTCGTTCGAGAGCCCTATGTCTTAACTGGAGTTTCTCCGAAAGCCGCGAATAAATCTCGAAATAAATAATAGAAAATCCACTCCAGAAGTGTAACGCGCCTACACAACTGATCAATCATCTTATGAAATCCACGGCCAGCATCTTCGCGCCTCCCTCCTTGCCTACGCCCAGCCCATAGTTTAGCCGAATAACAATGCCAGTTTATGTGAAACTCAATCTTATCTCTTCTACTACAATGCAGTGAAGCGGTTTTGCTAGAAAATTAACGCGGCGTTGAATTCATGGATTATACGCTACTGGATGGTTGTTTATAGTTTCAGGCGGCAGTTTTGTCGTGTGAGAAATATGAGTGTAAAACGTTCTGCCGCAGCGTCTGAAAGGTTCCTCTGTAAAAGGAGCACTCTACTCAATAGCCAAAGATTTGAGCTTCCGAATGATTACTAAATCTTCAATGGAAAATGTATGTCGAGCAGTGCAGGTCGAATATTCATTTATCGCCCTATAACAGACAGGCGCAGAAATATATTTTGAGAGCCAAGCAAATGTGTTCGGATCAATCTACGTAAGATTTTAGTGTTTTTTGTTGGACTGTGACAAATGAGGAAACGACTATTTTCGTAGAACAAAGACGTTGCTTTGCACTTTCACTAATTATTCAAAAGCTTAAATCCCCGCCTACCGCGCTGCCTAGCCGTTTTTTAAGAAGATGCCCTTTTATGAAGCTGTCACAATAAGGGAACGTTTGTGTGCCACACGTGCACATTTCTTGCAGGGCAGAATTGTTCCCTGCGAATTTAAGCAATCATTTGATCGGATAGGTTTGAAGATTCCAACGTTGTGCTAATTTTTTAGAAAGCCCGCTCCAATGTAGTCTAATAAAAAATACAGGATTGCGTTTCGAATACGCAGCTCATTTGTTTGTCGGAAAATGGGTGGACTGAGTGTCTGTTAGCCATAGATTTGATACAGCGCTGTATTTATGAAAATTCTTGCCCAACGATACAGGTTATTTTTTCATTTGCTGCCGTTTAACGTAAAAGCACTAGAGTTCATGAATAGAAAACGATTAGAAAAAGTGAAAGCATTTCACTAGCAAATCTCGTTTCAACTACTAGCTTGTTTGTGGCCCAGATACAATTACAGCTCTAGAAGAAACTACCTCTACGCAGCTCGAAACGATTTTTGTTTTACGGAATAGCAATCGCTGATTTCAGCGTACTCAATATAGGCTAATACCATGGAGAGCAGTTGCCCAGAGAAACTCATTAACGGCCCCTTTACTAATCTCATCGACTCATTGCAATGGGTTTGGCGATTTTGAAAATGAAGACTAAAGAGAATGGCGTTAACCAATCGCTAAGAGAAGTTTTGTACATTTTACTTTATTAAGCATTATAGAGTCCGAGCGGATGCACATCTAGCTTATGTGTAAGAGCGTGACCCGGAACGAACGTCCCACGTGCGTATTTCAGGGCACCCTTTCATCATTACACATGTTTTTGCGGGCGATACATTAATTAAACTTCTTTTTGCTTCAACCCTTTCATGCATTGCCATTAAAATTCATCAATAAACATAGCCTAACTTAGAGAGTAGCATATTTTCACTCATCTTCTATTTATTAAAACGCTAGCAGCACATGTGCGCACGGCTCACAATAACTTTGAGCCACGTGTGTGTATGACCTGTGGAATAGCACTCACAGGTCGGGAAGAGCTAAAAATACACATAAAAGCGCCGTATCCGTCTCAGTAAGCGTCTACTATTTCTACATTCTTTGTCAGTTTATCAGAGCTTTTTTATCGTAGAGAAAGAATTACTAGGCAGACAACAGAGAATACCGCTTCCTCATTCGTATCCGAAATCAGAAGCTCTAACTTAATTAAATGAAATAATAGGCGTATTTTTATTCTGCAGTCCTGAACCACAGGTGACAGATGAGTAATCCTGTGGTCTCTATTTTACCATTCTAATAAAAGAGCAGATTCGAATCCAAGAAAAAGGTTGGCATTTATTACGTGCCCAATCAATATTAAAACTCCATTCAGAAAATAAAATTTTTTTCATGAAAACAATTCTTTTCACCTATTTTGTGAAGAAATTTCTTGCGTATGGTTTGATATATTTTTGCATATACTTGTCCAACAATGGAGCTGTCACGGGAAGAGATTCAAAACTTACTGCTTTCACTTAAATCACCTGTCGTCCCGTTGATCGTCGAATGACTCGAGCGGGTACCAGCAACACTTCCACTTATCCCTATCGCATGCAAGAGCAGCCCAGTGGGTCCTGCTAGCTCTAGGGAATCGCTGAGCATCATACCCCTTCCTGTGGAGCACTTGATTTTCCGAGTTGTCCAGTCGGTAACGGCTTCTCGTCCATCGGTCGTCGTTGAAGCGCATCACGTATCCGGCCCACCTTATCGTCGATATCTTGACGTGTAGAACCGAGTCTTTTTTCTTCGAACGTTGACGTAAAATGGAACTACGAATCCGTTCTCCTCATTTGCGAGATACGGTATACTCCTAACGTCGACCTTTCGACTGCGCGTTCGATAATGCCAAGTGATCTTTCATCCTGCTAACGTAGCGACCACGTTTCAGCTGCATAAGTTAGGGCAGGGATAATTGTCGAGTCGAAAAGGTGGGCATGGGGTCGGATGTTGTTTGTCCCCTTCAGTACATCTTCATGCTCTAAACGTTCTCAAGCCGTTTCTCCTGCTAAACTCTGAAGCTAGGTTGTTCATCATGTCGATTTCACGACCTTGATAGACACAACTGGAGCATTCGGAGATTGTCGTTCAGTTGAGCGTGATTGGGGCATTCAAAACCCACCCATCCAATCCTCATGAACATCGTTTTCGTTAGATTTAGCTGAAGACCAATCTTTCCACGGACGCTTTAGGAATCGAACAACATTCGCTCCCCTTGGCTGATATCTGGTGCTTTGAGGACGATTTCATCAGCGAAGCGAATATACTTGATTGTCGACCTTCAATTTTCACTCCCATATCGTCCCATTCTAATGTTCGCATGACGTTTTCTAGGGTGGGCAGTGCATAGTTTTGGCGAAATTGGTATCGCCTTGTCGAATCCTTCTTTTTACGTCAATGG
This sequence comes from Parelaphostrongylus tenuis, assembly GCA_019055375.1. Classification (NCBI taxonomy): domain Eukaryota; kingdom Metazoa; phylum Nematoda; class Chromadorea; order Rhabditida; family Metastrongylidae; genus Parelaphostrongylus; species Parelaphostrongylus tenuis. The sequence continues at coordinate 32,891 of JAHQIW010001482.1, forward strand.
TGATATTGTTGTAGAATGCAGATACTTTGGTCCTGAAATCTCAATAAAGCTCACGAAGGATCATTATGTACCGAGTAGGGGCGCCCTGTTTATCCAGAGCTTCAATAACCGCCTCTGTTTCCACTGAATCAAAGCTTTCTTCACATCAATGAGTGAGACAGAGTGGTTGTTTTGTACTCTCGTAAAACTTTAATGAGCTCTGTAATCGCGTGGATGTGGTCTATAGTACTGAATCCTTTCCGGAATCCTGCTTGTTCTTATGGCTGTTCTTCGCCCAGTGTTCTCTCAATCCTTTTTAGGATGACTGGAGTAGAGAGTTTATAGACAGCGGACAGCAAGCAGATGGGCGATAACTGCCTATGTCGTTAAGGTCCCCCCTTCTAAACAATAAGGTCTTGCTGGTTTTCCATTGAATGGTACCTTGCATTCTGACAGGTGACGAGTGAAGAGAGGAGCCAGGTTGTTGATGAGAACTGGCGGCAGAATCTTCAGATGTTCTGGTCCACTTCTGTCTGGAGCTGGTGCTGTTCTGTTCTTCACCGACGATATATCATGCCGGATTTCGGAAGGAAGGACCGGTGGAACGACATACTCGTCCTCTTTCAATTTATATGACGGTAAGAGGTCATGGCCAGCGAAGAGATTCCAGTAGTATTCGTGGATGACTTTCCCCATTGTCGTTCTGGAAGCCGAAAGTGTCTCGTTAGGACATCGGAGTGCAATCATCTTAGTCTTACACTTGGTTAAGCCTCGCTGGGGTTTGCGAATGCTTTTTCCAGCTGATGCAGCATCTGCCATAGCTACCGCTCGTCTCTCTTTGAGGTCTTCTTTTCTCGTTTCTCTGCAGCGTTTCGCAAGTTCGGACGTCACGTTTCTGTTGCTTGCAGCTCGTGCGATTGTACGTTGACCTCGAGTGTCTGCGTAAACAAGCGCCTCTTTGTCACTTTAGAACTTTCGATCTTCATAGCGCTAACATGAAGATATTCAGCAGGCCGATTGTATCTTCGCCATTGTTGTCGATAACGGTATCTTCCCAAGAGCCGATTAATGTTTTGTATACATCCCGGTTTCTGATAGTTCCATAACTTCGCTGTTTGAATTCAGCGGCTTTTCTCCTCTTCGCGAAAAAAAACGGAACGTTGCTCTAAGGCGGAGATGGTTTGGTCTCTTGTAGAAGTTAGGAGGAGCAGCGACATCGGTCAGGCAAAACCCTCGATTTACTAAGATGTGGTCTATTTCGTTATGGTGCTCTCCATTAGGAAACTCCCACGTCCAATCGCTGAGAGTGAGGCTTTTGGAATTGTGAGTTACCATGGCTGATTTGGGTCTTCATGATAGACTCAGATAGCCTCTCACTCTATTCATTCCAATCTAGTCCATGGGTCCCAATAAGACGTTCTGCGGACGTTCTTCTAGGTCCAATTTTGCATGGAAATCTCCAACAATGACCTTTAAGAATGTATGATCTTCTCCGGAAAATTTTTCGAAGTTCATATAGAAAGCTTCGACTTCGTCTTCGTCATAGCTTGAAGTCGGTGCGTAAGCAACGAAGTTGGTCAAAGCGGCACAGAACCAAATCGTTTCAACCTTAATCGTCCGATACGGCTTGCTAGTTGTTCAAGACAAATCGATGTTCACGATCAAATTCGATTTGACGAGGACGCCAACGCCGCCGACACCTCTGCTATCGCATGTTCCGAAGAACAGTTCTTTTCCGGTGTCACAAATAGCGTAAAAATATGTCGTCTCCTCGCCTCAGCTAGGCCAATGAAGTCGTACCTTATTCTTCTTGCTTCAGTCAACAGATGTTCTACAACGGATCCATGAGCAAGAGATGTTGCATTGTACGCACAGATCGTCGTTTTAGTCCGATTAGATCTTGGTAGCCTAGCTTGGCTCTAGGACTTAACAGCCTCTCCGTACTCGTCCTACCTGGCGCTGCCGTACCAAGGGCTCTTCCGGGGTCCGGGGCCCATATTTGTTACTGTTTTTGGCATTTTGATACCCAACGTATAGCTTGCCAGGCTCTAAACGTGGGGGCTGGATACTTACGAGTAGCTTACCAATCTCTCTCGAAGGAGCGAGAGGAGCTTATTTGTTGGAGGCGACTCCTAACAGCCTCTCATGTACTTCCAGCCGGCTTGATTGCAGGCTTTTGGCCGACTTGACTCGTTGAAATAGAGTTTTGTCAAGTCGGCCCTGCACAAAAATGGAGCTCATCCCTGAATCCACCTTGCCTCTGGGAAGCACGCGATCGCTTTGGTTTGCGTATATTCCGCTATCCACCACCTGGAGACGCTCCACGTGCCCTCGCTACTAACCGGGTGGGATTTCTCAAAGAGATTTGTTTCAAAGGGCTTGACTTTGCAAGTAACGACTAAATTTCAAAGACTTTGTTTAAGGACTCCGAGAGTGGCGTGCAGATATTCTGACATGGCTGTAGTGCTAGTCCACAAAGCGTTGAGAGGACAGCTGAATCGAAATGGTGAGCATGGAGTTTGAAGTCAGATTCTTTGGAGGCGGTGGCTTCTTTGAGAGGCTCGAATGCGTTCTCGTTTCCACGGTACTCTCGTCTTTCTCTTTATTTCCTCCTTCATGTTGCTTTCCCTTTTCATAGAACGTTTGAAGTATATGCACGAGATGGCCTCTGCAATCAGGGAACCCAAAGTGAACTCGTTCACCTTTTCACCATCTCCATGGACTGGGTCTTTAACCTCTTATGCGTAGCCCAATCTCTTCGTGCATCGTAAATTTTTTTCTGTGAGCCGCCTCTGCGTCACTGACATTCTTCTGAAACAAGGCGATGTCGCCCACAAATGAAGACTTGATAAGAGCTTACCATCTATGCGTGTGCGTTTTTTTGCCTCAATGGAGGAACTTCACTAAAACTATAGTACAGCAGTGAGCAACTTTGGTGATATAGTGTCGCTTTGTCGAATTCCCTTCTCTAGGTATCCCCTCAAATTGGACCCCGTCGTTGCTCAAAATGGTTTCCTGATACTATACGGCAAAGAACAGCCAAACATTTATGAAAGCCTTGGAGCTGATGGTTAAGCTCATCTGTGTCATTGATTACCCTCACAAAACTTTTCCTACTTCCCCAGAATATGAAAATACATCCTTTTCTTAAGATTACTGTTTACCACTTACATACTATTGTAGAAAGAGCAAGCACCTACTTAAGAGGAGCTCCATTCCGAACTGTGAGAAATTGGATGTGTGTATTAGTTCCTGACAAGCGATACACAGAAACATAGAGAATGTCATCAGGTTCATGGACGACTCTCTTTCCTAGAGAATTAACTGGCTTTCAGGAAACCAAGTCAACAAGAGTTTAGATTTTCTCGCTTTTTCACCTTTTTAATTACATCGATGTGCTTCAGAACTGTGGCTTTATCTAGATGTGCTTTTCCACAAACTATTGAACCTTCTATATGACATGCTTCAATCTTTACTTGTTCACCTATCTTTATAGGGAGCGGGTAACAGCAGTGGCAGATATTTTGCTTGAGGGCTCTCTGCCTAGGTCCACTAAGCCTGTCATTTCTTTGGAGTTGGAAGACTGGTAAAAGATTGCCTTAAAAATGCTCGCTACCTGTATACCACTGGTGGAGGACTTAGAGCGGCTAACTCAGGATATCAGAAGAATTAACTCGGCCAGAGCTCAAGTGCAGTTATCACGGAGATGATACTCCTAAGCAGCATTCGAAGCTGCGCGTAAAAATCGAAAAAACTGCGTTTATCTGGTACGACTTTATATAATGTGCACACCTTCCAAGCACCTTTTTCATTCGGTTTCTTGATTCGTGTTCGTCATCCATATAGATTTTCGGACTTAAATGTTGGTAGCTGCAAACTGAGGACTTTGCCTCTATCAGTAAAGTTGTTGGATATTCATCATGTTGATTTCTCTTGGATTTCTCTAGTATCTTTAATGGAATCTTCCCAGGCAATACCCACAGAAAGCAGTCGATGACGTTTCCCAATCGGTAACAGCTTTACCTAAATAAATCTAGTCCAACTTATGGGAGTTGTCTTACTAGTCTTGGAACGATTGAGCGAACAGCTGTCTGTATTGTACAACATCTCTAAAAACTGCGTTTTTCTTGTCCCTCATTTCAACTGACGGCCTCAACTAGTAAAAGTCAGTCGCCATCTTCGAATGAAAGGGTTTTTAACCATCATAAGAATGTTAGTAATCACTCGAGACCCTAAATCTTTGGCTAGAGGGCGGAGTAGTCGCTTTTCGAAAAGACTTTTTATAACTCTGTAAAATCTAAACAAAATTGTGTTTCACATTGGCCGCGCAATTAAGCTATTACTTTGTTGAAAGTAGGAAAAGCACGTAAACGAGAAGCACATAAAAAAAACTTTTACTATCAGAGCCAGACGCTTGATCTCGAGTTTTTTTTTAAATCATGGAAACAATTCCTAATAGAGTATCAAAAATCGTACTTCATATAGGCGCCATCGATTGATGAAAGCGTCAACGCCCCCCCCCCCCCCACTCCGCGGCCCGCGAATTGGCCAAAAAATAGGCCCAAGCATGTGATCCAGTCTATTTTCCCCTGATATACTGCAGAGAAGCGATCTTTCCAGGAAACAAACACAGCGTTGAAATCGTGAAATCTTGCGCTATCAATGATTACTAATAGACTAGAGAAGAGCTTCATACTGCCAGAAATTTGAGGATGTGCAACACAATTGTTTTTCTCCCGTTGAAGCGTTATAGTAGAGAGTTTTTGAAAAGCGGCCATGTATCGCGCTAGTCAGAAAATTTTACCCTTCCAATGATTACTAACAATCTTATGGAAAGTTCTTACTGAGAGGATGGAAACTGATTTCTTGCCATATAATGGACATGTACCGTGAAATGTACTGTACTGAAAAAGAACTTTTTTCCGGACTATCGTATTCGGTCCACAGTTTTTGTTTTTTGAGACTTAACAAAGCCAGAGCTTAATACCTTGGCAGCGACGTTAAAATCCTGCTCGTCCACGTACGCGGCGGCAGCAATGACGTTGTGGTGGTATCTAATGAAATGTGGATATTTATCGTTACTAAAGGAAATTTCGTCTGCAGTAGATAACAAAGTGTGAAAGAGGAGACATCCATAAAACTTCTTGTGGAAGGAACAAAGGCAATAATTCCTCCTAAAGCTTCAATTTGAGGGAAAAAGCAGATACGTAGTATAAGATGATCTTTCAAACTGTCACTGAACATCGTTATGCTATCCTATATATATATGTTCATATTTTGGTCATTTTCATCTTTTATTAACTACATCAGCAATAACTCTTCTTCGTGCAAAGCCGCAAATGAATTTCAAATGAATGAAAAGAAAATGAACAAATAAACATAAAACTTCTATGCGCCTAAGAACAAGTGACAACTCATGATACTAGGAGCACTAAGTCCTGTGCCCTACGCATATATTTTCAGCTAAATGCTCTGAAGACAGTTTTTTGTGCCTCTTTCAGTTCCCATTTCCGCAACTCACCTCAACAAGATCATGCAAGTAATTTACGAAGTTCACCAACACATGTGAGACAAGGGCCGTCCCGTCCTTTCGACGTCGGACTAGCTGCATAAGAAATACACATAGCTCTTTTGTATATATGTATGTCTGCCACAAGATATGCGGTATATTGCTGTCGAAGTTGTTATACATTCTATGCAAGATATCCTATATGTATAGAATTCTTAGCACACTATTGTAATGCCGATAATCAGAATGTACGGAGGTTTGACCATTAAATTTTCAAGAAAGGTTATCAACAGCAGTTACATCTGGAACATCAGCTGGGTAGGTCAAACACAGTGCATGTGAGGATAAAACAATGAATCTCAGTCCATCTTCGTTGTTAGTATTTTGAACATCCTTACCACCCTTCTTACATCGATGCATTGTTTATTATATAACATTATCCAGAAAGTTTTTGCTGTCAACTGCCACAAAGATGTCATTAATGATGCAAGTTTATTTGTCGCTTTACTTCGGTTTGGCACTTTTTATCTTAAGAATTCAGCTTTTAGTGATGTCGAACCTGAAGTGGGAACTGCGAACCGGCCTGGAAAGCTTGGTCAGAGATAGCAACGAGGAGGATCTGTATGAAGATAGTGGCGACAGTGGAGAAGATGACTTGGTCTTCGCAAATATTACGAGTGAAAACAGCGGCTCAGATGGTGAAGAGGAAAATGCACCGTCTAGTTCAAGAAAAGACTGGCTGGTCATGGAACGTAGTCGCGTCGACGAGGGAACTTTTTGATCGGGGTCATGGTGGTGTTCAGAACTTGGCATTGCTCGGGCATTGTACATACATAAAAATTTATATATATTATATATGTATATATATATATGTTATATGTTTGCACGTTATACGTATGTTGATTGTTGAATAAACAAGGCGAGTAGATTCACACAATCCACAGAGATCCACACGATTATTGATAGTTTGAGAAGATTTGGAATAACTAAGCGTTGTTTCTAATGACACTTCTATAGAAATCTCTCCGGAAATGAACTATTTTTTCTGACAATAAGCTTTGCATACAATTAAAGCTTATTGCTAGAAAAGATAGCAAAAAAAATTTTATTGTGAAGTTGAAACAACGCATCGTGAGGGCGACGCATCAATATTCTCCTTCAGTATAACGTAAGTACTGGCTTCTTTCAGAAACCAAGCTCGCTATCAGAGCGGCGTTAGTCAGGTTATCGAATGACTAATAAAAACATCAATAAATCTGGAAAAATGCTATATGGAATCAGAAAGAATGTTTTCCTTGTAGGAAGCGGTATTTTCGTTTTAACATAGAAGATTTCATGAGCATTCTCCTTACTATAAACCCTTCAAGGAGCCTTTTTCATAACATCACTTTATTCTGCATCACATTTATTATTCTGTATCGATAGTTATCTTGGAGTTAGATATATACTTTTTAATGCCAAAAAATACCTTGTGAAGTTGGTAAAAACGAACTTTGACTGTAAAACGTGCTCTTTTTCGCTGTAGAACGGCCTTTAAAAGTCTCTTCAAAAAGCAAACATAGTGGAATACAAAAAAGCGTTGGTAAAAAAGAGAGAAACGAGATGATAAAACAGCTGAAAATAAGTTCCTTTTCACAGTATTTGCTTTTCCCGTTGAAAACTTGAATGATTTTTCGATACATGGACATTTCCTTGAAATATCAAACTTTTATCGAAGTGTCTCCTGTTGTATTCCATCATTTCATCACAATCATATCCTCTTAGTAGCCCAGATTATCAAAAAAAAAACTACCATATTTCCACTGCAAGGTGTGATAGTACAGACTCCGCCTCGTCGCGTTGCCGCGCCTTCCCGCCCGCACACGCGGCATGCGAAAGGGTCGAAATCAACCCTTGTAGTTGCCAACGTGTTAGGCAGAGGAATAAAAACAGCACTGGTCGCATTCGGGTCTTTTGAAGAAACATCCGACCAAGACCCAAATGTCCGAGTTTACTCTTTCCATCAAACAGCCCACCCAGAGATCTGTTGTACAGCAGAGATAAGAATGCTGCGAAGAATTCACTCAGCTTGAACAGCAGAAGCATGGAGCTGATCCCCTGAATCTACCTGCGTCTCTGGGAAGCACGCGGTAGCTTTTGGTTCGCGTTTATTCCCCTATCCACCACCTGGGGACGCGCCACGTGCTCTCTCGACTAAATAGGCGGATCTCTCAAAGAGAGAGGTCCGTGGACTTACTGCTTTACAAGTTTCAATCGGGCACAACTATCAAACTGCATTTGACAACATCAGTCGTGCAAAAGGCCTCCAAGATGTAGGTAGAACTACGACGTATGAATGGTTTACAAAGTTTCGCAATGGGTAAACTGATTTGGCCGTTCAACTGAGATCCGGAAGACCGCGTGAAATCGATCGAGAAACAACCACTGAAGCGATTGATTTTGAAAGATGCAGACAAGAAATGGAGAAAGTTCAATTGAATTTTTCACGATCTCACACGAGCCTGAAAGTACAAGAGAAAGCAAATCGCGCAAGTTCACCTTCGTCGTCATCGTCGCTCTTCGTGGTTCTTGAACAGAATTGTTACCATTGATGGGACGTGGATCTTCTTCAAGACCCAGCGTTGTCCAAATCAGTGGTTGTCACCAGGTCAGCATGGAACACCAACACGGAGACCAAACCGTTTCCGCCAAAAGCAATGTTGATCATTTTCTGAGACCGAAGTGGGCGGATTCATTGGGACTTGTTGCAAGCCGGTCAGACCCTGCAACGCTGAGCATTATTGTTAGCAACTAGGCCGTTGCAATCAAGCACCGTCCACGTCACCGCCGTCGCCAAGTCATTTTGCTTCAAGACAATGCAAAGCCACACGTTGCCAAGAAAACAAGGAAGAAGTTGACCGATTTGGGCTGAGAGTGCTTGGATCATCCGCAGCATTCACCAGATCTGTCTTTCCATCTCTTCAGATCATTTTAGCACTAGTTGGACAAAAAGAAGCGTTTCGAGACATCAATCATTTGCGTCATTTGCGTCGAGAATTAACTGGTTGGCTTGCATTGAAGAATACTGAGTTTTGATGAGAACGTAATTGGTTTGTTGCCGGAGCGTTGGCAGCTTCAAGCGGAGAATACTTCAGTTGATGTTCTTTTATACTTTCGATTACTCGGAAAAATAAATTTTGAACTTCTGGATTATATTCATAAATTTAGTTGGAGACCTATTAGTTATTCTCGATTTCAGGTGCGAGTGTGGCGGAAAGTTTCTTCGAATGGATAGCTTAGAAAAGCATTGGAAACTGGGTCTATTGATACCTGGGAGTGCGAGCGAACGCAGAACAACTAGAGGACTCGGATGGATTTTGTGATGATTTTGACGATCACGTTCTCTAACTAATTCGTGTACGGTGAGGAGCGTTGTATACAATTTTCGACGGTGACAAAACCTTCATGTGCTGTTGATAAAAGTAGAGCAGGAAAACTTGCATCGGTTGAATTTTTTAGAAGAATCACAACCTGAAGTGTCTTTTCCTACATATTTTATAGCCGTTATATCATCAATTGAAACACTGCGTTTACCCTAAAGTTGTTCTGAAAATTTCAAGACTGTATAAAATCTCGAAGCCATCCGATCCCGTTACAAAATTGCTGCGATCCTGCTTTTTTTTCCAATGGCAAACTCGAGGCTGTAAACAGAAAACTTATTGAGTACAATATATAAACCCTAAAAACGGCCGACGTTTCGGCAGTTTCACGTCCTTCAGAGAATAGAATAATCAAACAAACTTGAATTCAATTAGTCAAGCATATCCTTGACACCTGCCGAAAACGTGATGCAAAAACGCTCATCAATGAAAACTCGTTTATCCCGCTTTTCTGCTGTGGGCATGAAGATGTTCCATTGATTAGACGGCATCAATTTTTTTTTCTAAACTCTGACAAGTGCGGAATTATCAAAGACTCAGCTATTACTATTGCAGTACATTAAAATGCGAAAGTTTCTTTTGTCAATAAATTCGTGTTTGCTCATAAGAAACATGAAACTATCTTATAAAATGCCGTGGTTAGTGAATAATCTATCCCGGGAGTCACTACGATATTCACTTTGTGATCTCCTTTGTGTTAGTTGAAAGCTGAATCTAATAATTTGCTTAAGAGATTACTCTCAGTTTTCCGTTAACTCCGCAAATTTGTCGGTTGTCAGAATGTACAGAAAAGTGAGAAGTTGGCGTAAGCGTACAAGAAACTATGCTATAACGAAACGGGACATAGCAACTATCCCGGGTGCCCTTTTTTTTGTTGTTGCAATGTTCAGATTTTTCAGAAAGTTCAATTTTCTTTTCTTTGTTGTTGTGTCAATTTTGTTTGTAATAAAAGTTTGTATGCAAATCATCAAATTTTTTCTGATTCCTTTTCCAATTGAAAGTATTCACTGTGGGCTGAAGTTTTTGATGGAACTTTTCCATGTCTCACATGTATGAGACGCACAATTACATATTCAGGTCACGCTTGAGAAGCGCTTACATATGTAGAATTAAGTGCACGCTGTTAACAGTCCCTTTGTTAAAGCATCAATGTAAACGTATTTCGTTTATTCGTGGATTAGTACAAAGAATTACCCATCTTGCCACCATTACCGGAGAGAAACGTATTATCTATCACACAATGATGGCTTAACATTATTATGGTACCCGTAGTATATGAAGCGATATTTTTGCCCAGTAGGCCGATGCCACAGATTTTTAGTTGCCGTGACCTGCTGAAGTTCTTAGTGGATATAAGTATTTCGTAGATCTACAGACAACTGCGGAAGACCTGGGACACTGAGTAAGTTTCTACTTGCATCGCGCTGGAAGAGGCTGAAGAACATTGCACTCTCAGTTCTCTCGAAGAATGTAGTGTCAGTGGTCCGTAAACGACTATTTATAGAATGTTATATGAATTTTGAAACCATAACAATTGCAGAACGCTGTCTCGACTCTTTAATCGTCTGATCACCTGACCAGAGCGCATGTTCGTAGGTGTAGCTTATAAGATATTACTGTATGCTTGGCAATCTATAATATGTTAGTTTTTGAACGAGCTCATTCACCTAACTTGAGTCCCATGCTAGCATTCACAGACAAAAATTTGCAAGCTATGAGCATTCGCCGTCACTTACAAGTGGTATATAGGAAAAAAATTGTGTAGATGCGCTTGTAGCAAATGGAGTTGGCGTAAACTCGGTGCTCCCACAACATGTGTAGAGAAGCCGTTGGCAACTTTTGGTGGACATTTAAGAATTACTGTGTATTATAAACTGTTCTAGAACTTTACAGGCATCCGAGATTCTGGTTGGTTTTCTTCGAACAGTGGACAAAGACAAGAAAGATAAAGCGTTTAGTATTGATGAATTTTGAAGGACGCATCATGAATTTGCCGTCATCGACCATCGTTGGCGATGAATGATTGCATAGCTAACCTACATAGTGAACTACGGTGACTTACCGATTTATAAAGCTAACGCTGTAAATCTCCTAGACAAATCCAATTCATCAGCACCAGAGGAATAAATTATTTGATGACTCTGACACACGAATTCGAACTAATTTCCATGTACGCATTAAAAATTGCCTCTAATCAGTGTGCAGCAAAGTGCCTTGCCCTGATTCTTTTTCTCTGTGTGGATTCTGGTATTTCTAGAGTTCAATCATTCTTCCGTCTTCTTCTTGAACATCGTAGAATACTGATTGAGCGCATCTCTTTCCAATCTCAACGAAAGCCTGGCTATGTCGTTCCATAACGCGATCGTTGCTGACTGTTCTAGAGTGCTAAGGAATAAGGTTCGAATCCCACGCGCACCGCGGCAAGCATCACAGCCACTAGGACACGGTGCTCATTTTCCACTTCACTTGTATGTTTTATTATTTATCAACGCTTTATTATGATTCAGTAGTTTTTGAAGAATATGTTTAGATGCACTCATAGAATGTTAAGGACTAGGCGCACACTCTGTGCTCATCTACGATGTATTTTGAGTGGTTCCAATGAAATGCAACATACTCTCGTCTCCTGCTCTTACAACATCTCACACAGAATGTAATCGCTTTGCGCAGTTTATTCCAACTTATCAATTTGCCCTTATTAGAGTACAGCTGCATTCGCAAATACAATACTTTACATTTTTGCACGTTTAGTATTTCTCTACGCACATATTACAATTTCGCATCCTTACCATTTCATAAACATCACTGGCAATCTATGTTTCTAACATCTCCAATCTCTGCATTCTATTGAGATTCCTACTGAGCAACCGTAAGTGGTTCCATCTTGTGTAACTTTTTCTATCCACCGGTAGCATATGCCTATGCCACTGGTTTCAAAAATTATCCATATTTTTCAAGATGTGAACTTGGTGGTATTTCTGGACGAGATTAGACTTTTGAGTCCTACATATCTCCAAACACTCGACTAATTTCAGCACCAGTGTGAACCGTGTAATATTGTTCAAATGTCAATCGAGAGAAAATTTTCTGAATTATTTGCGCATGTTCTATTTCTTTACACGCACATTGAAAAATGTTCATTTATGAATACATATTCAACGTAATAAGGCAAAGGAAGAAGTTCTCGGCGTTGATCAATCACTGAGAGATGTGCCATGCATTCGTGTTCAATGTTTAGCTTCATTTGAGATGACTGGATGCATACCTATCCTTTACAATCTAGCTATGGCCTGCCGCTGTATCAGGTTAATGTTACTTATCCTCCCAGACAAGTTTGTCATCAGTTTACAGACCTCGGATGCATGAATACCTCAGTGAGCCATGAGCGCTAGATCAAACTTGCGCGCAATGAAGAGTACTTCTAACCACAGAGCAGCGTGCACTTCTAGTAAGTGGGAGTGCGTTGAGATGTCAGTGGTAAAAATTATAAAGTTTCAGCTGTCTCATCAATATGCTCAGTTTTGAACAAGATTCCATATTTTCGCGTGGCTTTAATGAGAGAAAGAAAAGAAGAAAGATGATACTAAATCTACGATGTAAATATGCCAGCATTTTGATTCATAGCATTATAGGCTGTAAAATCGCATTTCACCCTCCATTCTTCAATTGTATGAGATCGTTTGTGGGTTTTGGTGAAATCGCTGTCTCTATTGAGAGAAGGAATGCACTTTTTTTGGCCAATCGCAAAATAATCATAAGTCAAACGTTCTTGTTTTGAAGCAGCTCAGATGTTTCAAGATAAATAGAAATCATCGCTATCATTTCTTGTCTCAGAACAACTATGTTTGAGACAGTATTTTCATGCATGAACCTCGTTCAGTTCTATGATTTACTCAAAGTGCTTGAATGCGAAGTGGAGCTTTATAATTTTTGGGTTATAGAGCAATAGTGTGTGAAAAGTTAAACAGTTCTAGGAATTTGGACAAGTACTCGATACTCCTCACTTGCTCATTGTTTCGGCATATTAAAGTTTTCCGCACTTTAGCTGTACACGCCAGTCATTTCAGATAGCCAAAGGCTAACAACGGAGAGTATGTTGGACTAGCTGTTGTCTCACGTGCACAAATTATAAGGATCCCACGCTTGCGACAAGATATTCCACCAAGTTATGTACTTTTCCGTTGGATAATACGGATTCATAGAACGCAAAGGAATTCTTATCAAAATACTTTTACAGGAGTTTCTTCGCTATTATGACATCCCTTTGTGACGATTGAAGACTTCCACACTCTAAACTTCACTACATAACTGCCAACAATATTCGCTGTGAAGTTCAATCATTGGGCTAAGTAAATCCATTGTGAAGTTACCAAAGTCTGAATTTCTCAAGCCATCTAATGATTACAAAAACATAGATAAAACATGAAATAATGTTACATTCGTGCTGAAAATACGTTCTTTTTGAAAGATGTGGTTGAAACACAGGAGTTTTGACACATTTTCTTTTTTTTTTCAATGAGGGATCCTTCACTGTAGCGCTTTTGGTGATAATCCATCATTTACTCATGATTGCGTCTTTTCAAAACCTACTTTTTTTTTATTAATAGATGCATGCGTTTATCTAGTTTTAGTAATAAATGCAATGAAATCTCTGATTGAATGGATAATCTTCAAATATTTTACAGTGATGGCCCAGAAATGCGCAGCATATGCTGGCGAAAGCCGTGCTTGTGGTAAAGTTATATCGTTTTCAAATTTTTCGGCATTATCACTAGATTTGAATCTTGCGTTAATCCGAGATCTAAATAGTATTGAGAAAAATTGCTCGTAAGTTTGAAGTTATACGACAAAATCTCTTCATTCCCACACATTATTAGCCAGCTAAGTTATGGAGAAATTATGTATAGTTCTCGAAAGCTGCGCTGCCGCATGAGTACTAAAAGTAAGCTTGAAAATTCTTTCTTCGACTGTCATTTTCAGTCCATTTACTGCTTTTACACAATTTCAGTAATTACTGAAATAGTGCCAATTTGGAGATGATGTGGACTGATGAAAATTTCTTGATGTGTTCCTTTAGCCTTGAATTACTTCTTCAATACTTTGCCATGCATCATCAAAACTTTTCACTTCATATGTGGAAAAATTATCACCTTTCTTTACTTATATAATCAAAATTGCAGTGCAAGTGCGGATAAAGATCAACAGTAAAAGAAACAGCCGCTCGATTCAAATCATTGCCACGTTGTTGAGAGACGAAGAAGTCAAAACGTTACTGACATTAAAATACTCTTTGTGGGGACCTCGCATAAGCTTGACGTCGGAATTAAACGATAACTGAATAAAAAAAATAATCCTCTTCTCTTCCATCCCATTGCTACTCGCTTCACAGATTTTGCGCTATGTTACTATATCCTATACTTGTTATTAACTTATATATTATACAAATTGTGTATACGTAATATTAGAATAAAAGTATCGTTTCCACGAATATGATGTGTATTTATAGAGCTTTCCAAGTACGCGAAACATTTCATTCAGTGGTGATATTGAAAGACACCACCTAGATTTCTCCTCCTTCAACTAAGCTGTTATCCTATTGGTGCTATTGGCAATCACCCGATATCACAAATAATCTGTGGAACAAAAATCGACGTCAAATTCAGCCATGAGGAAGCTGTAGTCAGAACAACAATGCTTTAGCTTTTAGTTACTGCTCATTCTTTCATGGAATTGATAGTGAAAACAGAGTTGAAATACTGAGATTTCAACAAATCATCATCAATACATCGCACCAGATTCATCTCTCTTATACAACTGAATCCAACTTTTGATCCACAACAAAATTTCATCCAATTTTTACGACGCAATGTTTCGCATCTATTGCATTCGATTGGTTTTCTCCCATCCGTCTTCCACAAATTATTTGGATTTCTGGATTCCCCTAATGCTTCCAAAGCGTTTCTTCGGCGTCGTCCAGATCAAATTACGTCGACTGTCCCTCATTCACAGTTAGCCGAGTGGATTCTTTCCAAACCATTCGTTTACCAAATGCTCAACTTCCATGAATTTTTGAAGCTGTCCGAGTCTAAGCAAGCCTGACACCACTTTTTCGATTCAGGAGTGATGGAGGCTTATACAATTCACTGAAGAGTCGTACTTATGCCTCCTTGATGGTAAACGGCACCGCAGTGAATGTTATCCACCACCTAAATTTTTGATATGACACCTTTCAAATACGATGTTCACTTCATTCATTCACATTCCTATTCTTGTTCGAGCGATATGGATAAATACTCACAGCAACTGCTACAATTCAACGGTTTACCAGCGACACCACTTTGGAAGAAAGAAATACTGAAATATACTGCGTTATGTGTGCTCATATAGGCACAATTTCTTCTACTGATATATCGATCTATCAAATCTATACTTGCCGAACCGTTTAAGTAATTAGAAAAGCGACGTCTTCTGTGCAGAGTGTAACAAGTCTGAGAATTATTTTTTGAGCCACGCATGTCAGTGGTCTATTATTCTAAACACGTGTATCGGGCTCTATAAGTCAGCCCTCTATAATAAATCACTGACATGCGTGGCTCAAAAAAATGATCATCAGGCATATTGAAATTTGAGTTGTGGTCTTGAGAAAATACTCTGAACGAAAGATATGTAACAAGTCTATTATTTACCAGTAAATTTCTATTTTTGATTGCCACTTGCTAAATTGTGCAGTAATCATTATATGAAATAAATGGAACATCACGTCACATCAATTTATGAATATACTGTAATCCAAGGGCTTTTTTTGAGTGGAACATTTAGTCATGTGACACATACATTTTTCCTGTTTCACACGTCTAAATGTCCTTACCTGTGGAACGTTATTTATATACATGAAGGAATAGACCTTGAAGAATTTCGATTCTTATTTGAGCACTATTTGACCTCAACCGTTAGCCAACGGATTCGCGTTCAAACAAAATGGCGACCCCTTGTGTTTACTGTGCCAGCCGTGGCACCTCCCCGCTCGATGTTTTCTTTTATTCTTCGCAGAATTTTCTTTCCTCATAACGTGGCAGTTTTTAGACAATTCAAGCCCTCACAAGTGTTGATGTCAAACTATCATAAGATGTTAATTACTCCTATCTCTGGTCGCCGGTATACGCAACATTCGTTCTGTAATCTGCCTATTTATCGTGGCTAAAATTTGCTTCTGAGATTTCAAAAAAGATTCGAGTGTGTTGAGCGGGACTTCTTCGTAGCATCAGTATCACACAAGCATCTCGATGAAAAACCTAACAAGGTGCAAATCAATACCGAAAATTGCTATTATCTGAAGACAATCTGCTTAATAAGTCGTTAAAAAGTGGCAGTGACCAAGAAAAACCTCAATATGACTGATTTCTATTGATCACTCTATGAAGGGTGCTCTACGCATTTGATTTCTTAAGTTTTGCAAGAGGTGCTTGCGTGCGAAGTTGACCTTTACATTAACTCACCGTAGCATGTCAGTGCATCAAATCAGTGCTGCTGTCCTCTCATGTGGTTCTGATATCAATCTACCGACGTAGGGTCAAAAGGCTCGATGAGCCCAAGGAAAGGGGACCCAAGAAATGACCACACGTGAATTGCAAGGTAACTGTGGCCACTAAGCTACACGAAGCATTTGCATCATAAAAATGTGATTTTGATTACTTGCACCTTCAGCGATATTTTCCTCCCCTTATTTGGACTACGGCTTGTTTCTTAGGAAATTTTATGTTGAGAAACTGATTTGCATATGCGGTTGCATCTTTCAAAATGATGAATGGCTCTCGTTATGCAATAGTGTTCAGAGCTCGTATGATATAAAGATAAAAATTATTCCAATAAATAGCTTGCCAAATAGATAATGTAGATGCTCAACCAGTAACACATGACTCACCGATACTGGAACAGCGCAAGAATATTCTCTACGACTGCCTTCATTCTTATTTTGTTGAAAAAAAAACACATGAACGATTTTCTTCAATACATTCGTTAGCTAGAATTTGCAATCTACCGTCTTTATGCACGATGGATACAGATAAGCTACCAGCTGTGGATTGCAAACATTAGGTTATCCAAGGGTCTTAGCTTCAGCGCAATAAAAACTAAATTTTATCAACAACAATGATAAAAATTGCTTGATGATGCTATTCAAAGTATGCTCCATCAGTCTGAACAATTTCTGGTCAAGGTCATCACCGTCGACGAAAAGTGTACTCTTCAATAGTCAACGTCATCCGAATTAATAGTTTTCACCACGCCAACGAGGGACTTCACTTCACCATCGATTCCCGCCAAAGGCTATGCTCAACATCCTTTGGGAAAGGATCGGGTCGATTCACTGGAACTCGCTGCTAGCCGCGGTGACGACCACGGCCAAGCGCTACGGTGAGCACCTGGACAGCTGCAATCCCGGCCCCGTCACGTCCACGTCGCCACAACTTCATCCTAGTTCAAAAAGTGCAAGGCTGTCACCAAACTGGCTTGGGAGCTGCTACATCATCCGCCTTATATAACTTGTCGCCGTCTAACAAGCACTTCTTCCGGTTGCTAGAGCACTCCCTGATCAAGAAGAAGTTCCATGACATCGATCATTTGCGCGGAGCATTGACAACTTCCTTTGAATCCAAGGATGACGGGTTCTATGAGTGTAGCATAGCTTTTTTGCCCGGAATATGGTAGAAATGTGTTCAAGATGATGGCCCCGTACTGAAAATAGTGTTGTTAAGCCATTTTCATTACCTTGCTAGTGAATTTGGTGATTATTGCTGCAAAGCCAAAGCTTATAAGAAGAGCTAATTATTAAGCTTTTCTAGAATTGAGGATATGCCCCAAATCATTTGCACTTTGCTACTACTCCCGCAGTGTCTTTCTCTCAACATTCTACTCTTCCTGCTGGGAACAAATCAGTTTGAGAGGAATATTTTCGAATTCCTTGCACAACAATTAGCTCTTCGACATCACAATGTCATCACAGTTAAACCCATATTGATTCCCGAAGAACCACGACTTGTCAAGCCTAAGTTACATCTAGTGAAGGAAAGAACGCTTAGAAATCTGCTTCCACAGTGAGTGTTTTTCAGAAGCAAACTTTGAAACTTTAGTAAAGAATTGTGATTCTGCTTGATCTAGAAAGATGTACGCCGATTTGGAGAAGGCAGGTGATGTGATTCCTTGGAAAGATGAATATGAGGACGAAGCGTATGATGAAGTTTATTGGACGGCACATAACGCTAGCTGCTATAAGGTACCATTGCTGGGAAATGGATTAGTTGGGCTATCTGAGTTCTTCGCTTGTTTTTTTCCCATTTGCTTCGCATAAAATGAGTACTGTATCTAAATCCATTCCGGTTTACAAAGTGCTGCTCATCTTCGGAAAAAGCCATGTTTATGAACTCTACATAGTTCAGTGCGATAATTAAAACAGTGTATGCAGACAAGAATTACTTTCTTGTTCAGATTAAAAAACATTCCTAGCATTGCGCTACTGCACAATTTTTGACCTTGGGCAAATCACAATATTGCACGGGGCAAAGTAGAGAATAAAGTTGTCGCCTAACATGCGTGTTATTTCTAGTTCCACTTTGTCTGTTTCCACTTTAACTCTCCATTTTTTGGAGCTAACGGACTAGAACCACCACTCTTTTAAGATACTCTAGAATCCAAAGTAGTTAGTTAGATTTGTACTCATGGACATTTTTGAGGATATGAAACTAGTAAATTTTGAACCTGCGCTCAAATTCAGAAATTTTGTTAATGAGAGGTAAGATACAGTGAAATGCATAAGAAAATTAAGAAATATTTTCATGATATGGAATATTATCTTTATCACATAAATTTGTACGTACATAAAGATGATTTTTCAGAAACAGAAAGTAGTAAGAATCAAAAATGATATTGAAATGAAAGCCAAGAATGCTTCCTTTGAAGAGTACTGATGTGTAACAAATTCACACTTTTGATACCAAAACATAGTAAAAAGTCTTAATTATCAATTTGATGATATAGAATCTTATGATGCTGCTTTTTGCGAAGATGAGCAGTATTTTATGGAGTAGGGAAAAATGGCATATTGTGCGCATTTTTAACAGGATGTGTTTGAATTTCTTCCCTTTATCAGCTTGTCGAATGTCACTATAGCTGATAGAAAAGTGTTTTTTAGATTTTGAACTCGGATTTATTCGACACTCTTAAAAAAGACTTGTTTGATGTTGCTATAGTTTACTCAGGGAATCCTTGTCAACTTGGAATCGCTCATGTGTTGGCTGTTCCAGTCATCTACTTTGACTTAGAAGGTATGTTGTACAAATTTGCAATGTGGAGTCGGCCTTGGATTCTTGTATTCTATATAGAATAGTGAATGGAAGTTATTTAAGCCTTTCTACTGGAATAAGGATTAAAGTTTTCGAGACAGTAATCTAATTTTAGGTCTTTCTGTTGAGACACTTGTGGCGTCGAACTCACCACTCAACCTTGATGTGCCTCCCTCACGGTGTTTCTTACCGTTGGTATGGCTTGTAACGAAAAAATCATGTCGAATGAGTTTCAAAGAAGTTCTAAACCTGGTACTATGCGTCACATGTCAACGTATAGATAGATTCTGCTACCTTGTGTGAGGCAGTGTGGCGCAGTGTGGTTAGCGATGTGGTGTGCCAGCAAACGAGATTGTAGGCAAGACGGTTCTTTCGATCCCCTGCTTAGCTCGGCCACTTGCGAAATTGCAAGAAAAATCGTTTGAGTAAGGATTCTATGACAACCATAGAGAAGACAAAATGCTCAAGCCGCATAACAACATGTGAAAAAATTTCTAAAAAAAGAAAGTGAAGTTTTGCTGCAGTAGTGAGCAACTCATAACAGCAACCTTGATAATACGTCTCGCTCTATCGTTTCCTTCTCTGTATGATACAAATAAGCCGCAGAGGTCTTCAGTTTATCCCCAATCAGCCTGATTAACAGGTCAAATGCAAGTATTGTTAGTCTTGCGAAATCGTGCGCTTTCATTGATCATCCTAATAAGTAGTTTAATGAGACATATACCTTATCAAAAAATCGAATTCCCTAATTAATTTAAATTAACTTTTTATTAATCCACTTCGAAAAAAAATGAAAACAAGAACTCCACAACTGACTACGTTATATCTGCCTTTCTGAATGCTATTTTTCGCACAGAACCTTCAGATCTCGCTTGATAACCCTCTAAATCGAATACGAAACGGCATTTGCTACATGAGAGAAGTCTTGATCCAGAGCGATATTACTGTCCTTTCGAAACTGATCTCCAAAAAGTACAAACTACTTGGTTCTCCCATCACTGAAATGTTTGCTGAAGACTATACGTTAAAGAAAAGGTTTGAATTTATCTTTATATCGTTCATTCCGTTAAGTTCATTTCGAAAACTTTCCATTTCAGATTTAAAACATTTCCGAGCGCATCCACACTTTTACGATCAAGTTCATTATTTTTTGTCAACACTGATCCACTATTGGAATATCCCAGATCGTTATCTCCACGAATTATTCCCGTTGGAGGGTTGCATATCGATCAACCGCGACCACTTTTTGCTGTATGCTTTTGAAATATTCAGAACTAAACAGATAGAACTCATAGCACGCTTGCAACGATTTTCAAAATTGTGTGCCAGTCGCAATGGTAGTTGTTCTGCCACATTGAGTGGCTAGCATTAGTAAAGTTATCACAACTACTACAAGCCTACCGTCATTGGAGGCGACTGAATGCATATTCGGCTTTTATAATCACTATTACTCCACAATTTATTTTCATTTGCTGTGAGTTTAGCCTTGGAACACCTCCATTGAATCTGCAGAGAACGGTCTAATCGTGGTTAGCTTCGGTACACAAGCAAACCATGCAGAAATGAAAGAAGAGCAGGTATTCAACTGACTCCTCTAATGGTAAACATACTAAAATTCGTTGTTCTCATAATATAATAAGTTGAGGAAAAAGTTAATAACACGTGATGGAAGCCTAACGACAAATATTCTTCAAAATAAAGAACATCATTATACACGATCTTCTGCCAACAATCTGCAAGCTTCTGGATCTGCTCGATATACCATTCCTTGGTCTTTGAAGCAAAGAACTTCTGACGTGCCTTTTCAACTTGATCAAATGTCTCGAATCGCCGTCCACGCAGAAAGTGCTCCAATGAGCGGATTTGGATCATAATTGAGCGGCGCAGCACCTGGACCATTTTTCTGTCTTCATTACGGTATGAGGTTTAGCACTGCCTTGCTGAAACAGCGCGCGCTCTCGACGAATCAATGTCCTGTACTTCTTTAACGCATTGTAGACTCGGCCGAGCTGCTCGTGGTATAGTTCCTTATGGAGACAGTCTCTTATAAAAATATTTCTAAGATATTCCCATAAATTTGCAATAACCGATACTGTGTATCACAAACATAAAATTTGAATTTCTCGCCGGTGTCGAGAAACTTTTTCTTAGTCTAGTATTTTCGCTAAGAACTCAAACATGCATCGCATTGTTGGGGTTGTGAACTTACCCAGCTTATTAACTTCAGCAATTCTAAGGGGGCTTGTGAAGCAGTGATAACGGCTATCCTACAGCACGCATGTTGACATTGTTTGAGTATCGTGCTCTGGACAAGCTTAGTTTGGGTCACTCTGATAAAATCAATATGTGTAGCTTTATTCAAGATAGTGGAAACACTAAATTAAAATAGAAGTGCCCTTCAACGTGGGAACAAATTTGCTTTGTCAATCTATTAATACTTAGTAAAGATGCAGTGCATGGAGCACATTGTGTATTTTTCAAGGCAAAATCAATGGCTAATACTTTGATCTATAGATTTAACATCTTAGGATTATTTCTGTATGGAATCAGTCAACCTTAAAAGTCCGACTTTGTTCAGTTTTTTTTTCGAATTAATTAATTTCTCGTAGAAAAAACTGAACGCGCTGTTGTTTGTTCTTGGTGAAATATTCTTCCAACGATGGAATTCGCCCCGATAAGCTAAATTCAGTTTCAAGTTTTTCATTCTAGGTAAAGGCTATTATGGGTGCCCTTTCGAAGCTTTCAAGCTACCGTATCTATTGGCGCATCGGGCCCAAAGTTCAACTAAGCGGAGTGAATGAAGATGACGTGCCATCTCACATCAACTTAACTGCTTATCTTCCACAAAATGACTTGCTCGGTTCGCTAATCAAATTTTCTTTCCAAATACGTTTTCGTTGCTTTTTTGCACAAAGCATTTTTTTGGCTCATAAATCCTGCCGATTACTGGTAACGAACGGCGGGATGTCGTCGCTGATGGAAGCAATAGCGTACGGTGTTCCAGTCGTAGGAATTCCACTCTATGGAAGTAACGAATACAATCTGCGAAAAGTTGTTAATAAGGTAGTATCATGGACGAAAGACTCTTACTCTTATAAAAAAGGTTTCATTTTCAGAGATTGGGACTGATGGTGACCAAAAAGGAGCTTTCGCAAAGCAAGTTGCTGTCAACAATGAAACTGGTTCTACATGGAAGCAAGTGTGTGCTTTTTTATCAGTAATGTTACACATCTTTATCCAATTTGAATACTCTCTTTTGCTTTGGGCGAGGTGATCAACTACACACCTGAATTTTCATGTCTTTTGATAATATGAACAAGAATAGTTTACTTTTATACTCCAAGAAGCTCTCACATTCATATGCTTTCTCGTAAGTTTTGGCACTACAACAATAAACACCAAATTTGTTAACTGGAAGTAATTGAGATTGCTTAACGACACTATTTAGAGTATGCTCCATTGGCCTGTACACATTGCTGCCATTTCCCAGGCAACAAATCAATAGCGCTTTGTGCAGATTTTGCAAGCTTTCTTTTGGTGCCAAATCTGCACATACTTGCCGTATCATGACCGCTCAATAAAGCGTTTGTAGCAAAGAGGATTTTGACCGAACCGTATAGGAGTTGCCGGATCATCCGCTACAGTCTCGACTTGTCGTCGTCTGACTATCACCTCTTCTGGTCGCTGGAACACTCATTGAGCAAGAAAAAGTTTGAGACGTGAATAATTTGCTTTGAGGATTGACAACTTCCTTCGAACCCAAGGATGATTACGTCTGTGAGCACGGTGTTTATTTGTTGCCTGAGAGATGGCAGAAATGTAATTAGGCTGATGGCTCATACTTTGAAGAGTGCCGTTAAGCAATCTTAACTACTTCTGCTTAGTAAATTTGTGTTTATTGCTCTAGTGCATCATCTTATGGGAAGACCTAATAGTATTAGTCGGGCCATTTGTGTTTACTCATTCATATAGGCGAAACACAGGATTTGAAGCTGCTGTATATTACAACGCTCGTGCAGTTCAGTGCTGAAAGGCGTTCTTCAGTACAAAAAGGGCATTGGTTAGATCACACATTAATGCGTATCAAGATCTCCTTATTTATTTCCAATAAGCAAATTGGTGCAACATTCTCTCGCATGATAAAAACGCTGAATTGATATATTGTTGGGTCACTGCAAGATATGACAAAAATCAGGTACACATTTAATTACCTACACGATGATCCCGAATGCTAGGGGTGATCCTTAGACATTGAACGACGACAAGCGTTTTGTCCTTTTACCCACTGCTTTTACCTTGTCTGTTAATTGATTGCTTTAATAACCAGTTTTCTCTTTCTATGCGTCAGTGCCATTCTTTTGATAAATAAAGACCATTCTATGCCGAAATACTTGTGGATCGATGTGATTTTCTCGAGTATCGATAGAAGTAAGATGTCGAAACCTTACCGGAGCTGAGTAGTATCCGTCTATTCAATTATACGATCGTGTTACGATACTGAAGATTTGTGCGGTGGTCGAGCATCTAGTGATAAAGCCTATCACGAAAGAAGATTTTGATTATTAACTTTTGAATAGTGTTTCGCAGTGAATCGCAAACTCCTGAACTCAACTACTCCCAACATTGAGATGAGAATCGACTCAAACAGCTTTCTGCAAGTTCTATTTCTAAAATAACCTTCAAACACCGACTCAAACAGTGCAAGCAGTGCGCAAAGACTGTAGGGAAATACTAGGAAACGAATCAGACACAATTAGTGGTGCACTAATATGAGATTTTTTGGTCAAGTAAAATAAAGTAGAAAGGAAGTAGTTATACTGTTTACAAATTTCGCAATAAATAATCCTTTCTGGATGACTTGAAGCTCTAAAAAAAAGGACAAAGCTCTCGGTGTTGATCAATCCCTGAGGGATGCGCCATGTATTCGACTTCAATTTTTAACTTCGTTTGAGGTGATTGAATGCATATCTGGCCTTTACAATGACTTCGCGGTGGCCTCCGGCTGAACCGAGTCAGTGCTACTCATTCTTCCAGAGAAGTCTGAGACCTGTCTGGTACCAATTTACCGACTCCGAAAGGATGGATGGCTTGATGAGCTATGAGCGTGAGGTCGAACCATTGATCTTTGTGCGACGCAGAGCACTCTAACCACTGCGCCACATGCACTCTTGGATGACTTATTTGTCTTTAATTCACAAGTTCACTTCTAGTTCGTGTAAAAGTATTTAGTTCCGATCGACTACAGATAATGGTGTACATGACATATGACTGAAATGTTAATTTGTAATGCCTAGAACAAAGTCCAAATTTTTATTTATTTTGCCTCTGTTTTTATCAACCCGTCATTAAGCGTTGTGAGGATCCCAGTACTTTCTTTCAATTGCCTCGTTTCAATGTTCCAATCAGCAGCAAAATCGTTAAGAAAGTCTTTGACTTTTGGATACACCTGCTCCATTAAACCTTCTATTCTTCCCATAAAGGCGCTTGATTGGTAGTCGAGTCAACTCTCAGAAGTTCCGAGCGACTCGTGATAGGGCCATCTCTAAACTTCGTTATAGGTATACCGCATGTTTCGAGTGCTTTCTTGAAACCTCGCTCAAATTTCAATATATTCCACGATTATTATCTGGGTCAACATGACATGTGCTCTGTTATGAGCTTTTGCACAGCCCGATACATGTGTTTCGACCATGCAGCCTCGTCACTCGGGCAAGCGCTTCGTCTTTAACCAATCCTCTCGAGGAGTTCCAGTCCCCCTACTTAGAATTTGACAACGAGCTCATTATAAGTAATCATTGCTGGAAGATTGAGAAAGTGAGTTGATGTAAACGAATGTGGCACTGCTTTTCCTGCTCCTGATAGGTCTGAAATAGTGGAGGTCGAAGCAACGCTTGATTGTACTGAATGGCGTTGTTACCGCCTCAGTGCTCGAGACTTGAAAAGAATTGAAATTATAGTACCCAAGCAACGTTTGTGAAATAAGAAAACGGCCATTAATAAAATTATCTTCATTTTTACGTCAGATGTTTTAGATATCAGAAGATAGCCAAGGAAATGTCAAGAGCATTTCGTGACCGCCCGTCAACACCATTTGCCACAGCCCTTCACTATGTTGAGTTGGTCGGGCCGTCATCACGGCTCCGCATTTCTCAGTGGGACGTCTGTACATCCCCTCTTAACCCTCAATTTCGACTTTTTCGTCGTCATACTAATTCTGTTCTGTCTTATATCATATGTTAGTGTGAGATTCATTTATACAGTCTGCCGTGATGGAATTGCTTCACTCATGAGAAAATCATCGAGTGATGTGATCACGAAATGTGGCGCCAAGAAAAACGACTGATGTAGTGGTGATTTTATTTGATTCCAAAAAATACTGCCAATTAAGACGTTTTTTGCGCTTTTTATCCGGTATTTCTAATGTAAACCTGAGTTCCTTTAGTATCGTTCCGTGTTAGCCATTACGTTGTAAATGCCTTTCAGTTTGTTTAAACTATCTATCCAAATAATTTATGAATAAACCTATCCAAAATGAACAGATAGATTCATTGAATTCAGTATTCATGCTTACTTTTCGCATACATTTAATACAATCAATGAGATTCTATGAATGTGATGAATATAACAAAAATTACCAAAACCAATTATATATCAACCAATAGTTAATCTTGGTAAGCCCATAAGAGGCAAACCACTCAGTCAAACACCTCAATTACTCCAACAAAATGATCACCAGATCTAGATTTCAATCACATCTAGAACAATGCTCACCGCTTTTCAAAACCCGTTCACTGAGACGTCTCAAAGGAGGACAACTGGCCAGAGTTTTACATGGGCTACTAAAGCCACCTCGCACGTCAAAATAGGTCTTGTATAATGTGTCATATCTCGCATGATAACGAGAACGATGATGCTAGGATTCTCATCCACGGATTTAAAACTTCAGCGCGCAAGGTTTTCGAAGCACTCCTGGATAGATTTGACGAGTCAGAACATCAATCGCTGGAGCAATGTTTCACTTTCACGTGAATACAGCACAGCATATGTGAATGTTATTTTGATACGAGAGGTGCGTTGACAGTTCATGTGAATTTTGCAAGGCTGATCGCCACTTGAACAACTCAGTGGAAGGTTTATAAAAAGCGCGGTTGTTTTACCTTGATACAGTTGAACGGTGGGTTTCGTGATTTCTTTCTGTTGAAGTAATGGAGATGTTCTAACTGGATTTTAGACAACCTGCTTTTTTCAGGCTTTGAAAAATGTGAAACCCGAAACTCTCGTAGCTCGAATGAATTGATCATAACATCTTTGTGTCTGGCTTACCAAAATAATGCCATGAATTATTGCATTAGACGCATCTGAGTGTCTAATTTCTCAGTTATGATAAGCACATTCTTTGGAGCACCTCCGATTAACACTTGAAATTGGCAGTGAATAAAAAGATCAGAGCTGACAGTCATAGAAGTCGCTCACACCGTACGATGAGCAGAAACAACAGAAACCAAAAGTTTTTCTTCTTATACAGACGAAATTGCAATGCTAGAACATGGAAATGCATGGTCATAGTGATGAGGATATACAATAAACTCATAGAAAGCGAATGATACACACGCGTCTAGGAATGTGAGAAAAACATAACGACTGAAGCAACAAAAGTAGACGTCAAGCAGTACAGGATATCGTCGATCAGTGGCACGTAGCAACCCTGAAACTAAATAAATGACTGAGCGTATCAACAGTTCAGCGCTAATCAATCACTCATGTAGGCGTCGTGTATTCGACTACAAAAAGCATTGTGGAGGTGATTGAATTTTATGACGATTTACGAAAATTAAGCGATTCATCAAAGCGTTTTCATTACTTTAGACAAAAAACTTCGAGACCGCAGAGATAGATAGCTTTTTGTGGCCGAACCGTGAAATCATATCAGTGAACGCAGCGCCTACATGTCTTCTACAAATACTCCGTTACACCCGTGTTTGAAATGAGATATAGAGTTCAATGTGCGCATAGTTCACTGGTCACCATAAGGATTCTATGAGTCATTTTGTCATTGAGCGTCCGCTGATTCTGACCTTGAGGAATGTAAGTGTATTTTAACTACATCATCATTTTTTCACCTACGATTGCTTAATTAAACCCTTCACACCTGTGAGTGCATATAAATTTTCTTCGGTATTGCAACACTTGTGCGACCTTGGCAGGCTTCTTCGTTGGCCAATTTTTTCCGTTGGTTCAGAGCAAAAATCCTGAGCTAAATTGACAACTTTTCTAAATTGCAGGTCATCAAATATTGCAGGGAAGAAAGGATTGCTACACAAATGAACCTTCTTAGTGAATTAGTGTATAACCACTGTGGAGGGAGAAAGAAGCTTACCGATTCGGCACATTTTGTGACCATTGGTGAGAAGGGATTCTGTTGAGGAATTCATTATGAGTAAATTGCACAACCTTAAATTAATTCGAAAATTTTCTATAAAAGTAATGTGCACTCGTTTGCAGGAAAATATGTGTAATGTGAAAACAAGTCGAGAAGTGAAACTTTTCGTTAGATTGCTCAGCCTACAAAGAATTGTCATGCATATTTTCCTTGAATATTTTTTTTTACCTGGAAAGAACTGTACGACATGTTGCACAACAGCTTTTTGGTACTCGAGGCCTTGGCCATCTGCAATGTGAAATAGCAGCTGCAATGCGGAGGAAGAATGTGTATAAATTTCTGATAATGCGCGTTGCAGTAATTTGAGCGATAAGCAAGAAAACTGCAACAAAGTCTCACTTATTATACGTAATGAACCAATATGAAGTAAGCCATTCTGCTGAATTCCTTTCATTCGTTATACCACAGCATGTGTACTGAAAATATGTTCATTGTATTGAAATATCAAAACAAAAGAATGAACGCTGATCTCTAGACGTTAATTAATCCATCAGAGATGAACCTTGCATTAGTTTTGCATTCAGGGTATTTGTTAGGGCATGAAAGTGTTAAATGCTCATTTCATTTCTCCATATAGCCTTTGATGTAAAGTGATGTGCAAAGTTTGCGTTAGGTGGGACTTGAGCCCACACCTCACTTCCATCCCAGAGAGCAAGGGGATTAGAATCCGTTGCACTACTGACGTTCATTTTGCTCACCACTCTTGAGGGGTCAGAAGAAAAGAAGAGTCAGAAAATGGGCGTCAGGCTCCCGGGTGGAGTGAGATGTGGGTTTGAGTCCCGCCTGATTCGAAGTTTTGCACATCACATTACATAAAGGGTTATAATGAAAGCTCATACGACCGCTAGAAGCGGTCAAATAAAAAGAATTCCATTTACAAACTTTATCATTCGCAATACATTGCGAAATCATCATCGAATCAATGTAATGCTTCTAAACGCTTAACAATCTAGTAGCGAGCATCTGCTTTCTCCAGCACACAAAATCAAATCAACGATCATACATGTGTGGCAACGCATGCCACAATAGCAGTATGTGAGCCTATGCGGGTTTTTAAAATTTCTACTCTTGTTGCCCAACGATGGAAAATGTAATGAAACTTGCTTTTCTTTGAATTTCGTCTAGTGATAGTGTAAGATCAATCGCTTCAGGATTACCGTATTCGTAAGAGAGGGTGTGATTCAACCAATCTAAAATTAATCCCGAGTTGACCTTAAACAATAACGATTTAGTGATTTCTCGTATATAACAAAATTCAAAAGGCATACCTCGCCTTTCAGATGAAAACCAATAGATCCACTAACTATACTCAACAGACATATAAACGACGTTGTAAGAGTATACTAAAACAGAGTTATTTGAATGCCTGACGTTTATGAATAAATTTTATCACTGTTCAATTTTTAGTGCTCGCTGCATTAGTACGCACGGTAAACATCATGGTCTCATGTTTGGTTATGATGGAAAGTATGCTAGTGGCGTGGTTGTAAAGGCGAAGATTCCCATCGTGAGTAGCAATACAGCTACCGTAATCAGTTCTCGACTACCAATAACATAGGAGGCATATTCCATCTTGATCAGTGTCCTGGATGCCAATGCAATTGCGCCAATAGACGTCACCTTAAAAAAATTTTATCACATAATTACATACTGAAAATGTGCGTTGATGCTAATTTTTTCTATGTTTTACTAAGTTAAGAAAAAGTTCATTAACATCCACAAAAAATTCCAATTTATGTTTGTTTCCACACAGCACTGGTTATTGTAGATTCATGAAAATAATTTATGAATATTTCCATGAGTAACTTCCTTTTTAAGGAACTCTATCGGACCGAGTCTAAAATCCGTTGAAGGAAAATACCCGACATTAATTCGTTGAAAGCGCACCCTCTTACAGCGGGACAATGCCAAACCTCGCACCGCAAAGAAAATAAATCTAATAAACTGGAGGGAGTCGAGGTCTTACCGCACCTAGCCTATAATCCGGATACTGCGCCGTCCGATTATGGTCTTGTTTTCACTCGAGGCAACACTTCCTTCATGGACGCAGATTCGAGAAATTTGATCAAGTTGAAGAGGCATTTCTGAAGCTCTTGATTCAAAGCCTAAGGAATGGTATTTCGAACAGCCGGAAGCTCGCAGATTGCTGGCAAAAGATCGTGGGTTAATGATGGTCTTTATTTTGAAGGATAATTATCATTGTATTCAATTAAATTTTTGCATAAAGGATAAAGGGAAATCGAATGTATATCTGGCCCTTTTATAATGACTCGCAGTGGTCCCCGCTGTATCGAATTAACCTCCCGGACAAGTCCAAAAGCAGTCTGGTACCAATTAACTGACCCCAGAGAGATGGATGGTTTTGTGAGCCATGAACGGGAGATCGAATCACCTGACTGGTGTGGGACGCAGAGCACATCTAATCACTGCGCCACATGAGCTCTGAATTTATGCATAAACTTTCAAATTCAAGAGGATTTTAAAAAAGTTTTTCTTCAACCTAATATATATCCTTCAATGCCCTCCATTACTTTCTAGCTTACATTTTCCGTAAATATCCCCATAAATGGCTATTTGGGAACAAACGTGTAGTGTAATGATTAGAGGTTACTTGGAAGACACGCCTGAAGGAACTGTTGTTGGATTTTGCTCCCAAAGCATACCGAATATTCGTTCCCACCGAGTTCCATAACCTGGTAAATGATCTAACCTGGAAGGATAACCGCGTGAGCTTATACAAAACTGAACACGGCGAGTTATTGTGAAGGCAGAACATGCATTCATTCCCCTCCACGATGCTTTATTGAAGTCCAGTGCATATCAGCGCAAAGAGCTCTAACCCTCATTTTTCTGACACTTTGATTCTTTTTGGTGATTCGGGAACAAATGAAGAAACAACACCTTTCGCTGGACAAGAAGTTTTCAAGAGATTGTTAGTAATTATTTGAAAGCTCATTTCTGGCTAGTGCTCTATGTGGTCACTTTTTCAAATACCTTTTTATAACGCTGCAAAGTTCAAGATAAAGGTATGTCTTACACTTGCCGCGCGTTTTTATTATCACCTTGATGGAAGCACGAAAAGCACATGAACTTGTAGAAGAATTCTTGTGGTATCACGATCATACGTTTTATCTGAAGTTTTTTTGCGAAACGGAGAGACTTTTCTTAATTTGATATTAAAATTCGCATTTCACGTGTGAACCGCCCAAGTACCATTGATTGATTGCATTGTTGAAACCTCGGACAGCCTCCTCCGTTACCTCCGTAGCCCTGCCGTAGATTAGCCGCGATATGAATTCCCGCGTATGTGAATCAATCTCATCTTCCCTGCTACACTACAGTGAAACTGTTTTTCCAAAAATTGAGCACAGCGTCGGAATCACCGAAACTTACGTTATCCAGTGGTTACTACTATTAGTCTAACCAAAGAGGTCTATCCTGCGAGAAAAGTACGTGTGTGATACATGTTTTTTCCCTTGACGAGGCGTCAAAAAAGACTTGTTCGAAAAAACGTTGTGTAGCGCACTAGCTAGAGA
Source organism: Parelaphostrongylus tenuis (assembly GCA_019055375.1). NCBI lineage: Eukaryota > Metazoa > Nematoda > Chromadorea > Rhabditida > Metastrongylidae > Parelaphostrongylus > Parelaphostrongylus tenuis. The sequence goes on from JAHQIW010001482.1 coordinate 64,111, forward strand.
TTTGAGCTTTTGAAACTCTAGTGGGAAGCCTTTGACTAGGAAGAGAAGAATTGTATCCTCATATGTCCCCGGCTAACAAAAAAGAACCATACTTTCACATTGCTAGGCTTATACGAGGCTATCAAACAGGTTTGAAATGTTGAAGCGTAAACTTTGTTTGGGCTTCGAAAATTTATGCACATTGATTTAATGCCAAAGGTAAGAGCAGAAGTGTTGAAGGTTTGTGAAGTCAAAGAGGAATGCGCCATACATCAATCAAGTCGAGCATCGCAGAAGTGATTGAATTAGTTTTGGCCTCTGCGTGAGTGCGAAATCCCGTCAGTGCATCAATTAACTGCTTTTTATTATTTGAGGGGAGTCTATAAGCAATTTGAGACTTCCGAGATTTGATAACTGGATTTGCGTAGACATGGGGATGAATCAGTGATTATGCGTATTACAGGTCACCTCTAATCAATACACATTACATACCTCTTCGTATTTTCATCTATCACTCATGTATCATTTATTATCATTTTTAGGCGTCTCTTTACCAAGAATTATCGCGCAGCTTCAGCATGTTTTGCATTCGATTCGTTTCCACAAAAGTCCTCGAACATTTCAAGCGTTGCTAATATTTGAGGAGTTCGTCTTATTTACAAATGTCATGAAATGCTAATCGGGACAATTCTCCCTGCATTCTTGGAAGTAGAAAAGCCAAGGCGTTCCTGGAAGCTCAGATGATTAATTGCAGAAAGTATTAGGCTGAGAATCCAACGATCGCTTACTGTCTCGCTTTCAGATACGCTGCATTACTATCAACTGCGCTACCTGCCCATCATTATTTATTACGCATCATAAGCACTCAAATGTAACAGGTGTTCAAGCACTGAAACGAGATACAAATGCCTTTTGTGTTGCATTTTTCTTCCAAAGCTGTCGATTTCGTTGTGCTTTTTGTTACGAGTTCATCATTAACCAGAGTATCAAAGTAGTATCGAAGAGGTAAAAATAAAAACTTAACTTTTCAGATAAGGCTATCGTGAAAGTGGACAACTAATCAAACATAGTAATGCTCTGAGAAAGTGTTCGGGTAATTTTGATACTGGGATTTGCTCCAGAATGCTCGCGGCTGGGCGGCAACGACAAGGTGAAGGTATAGAAGTTTCTTGCGGGTATAACAGTTTATTTATTCATCTCTTGCGGACTGGTTTTGAAAAGATTGAAAGTCGACAGAAGTTGAAAGGAATTGATACGACCGACCGTAGTATTGGGCTGATTGAGTCTGTGTTCTAATACTCGTAAATTCCATACTAAAACTCAGTCGCTTTTTCACCAATGCACTTAAACACGCAACTATTATATTTTTCAAACTATGTTTTTAGAAATGATGTACCTACAAAACGGTTGTGCACCTCACAGAATGCTTCCAGAATGTGGATTCGTCTAGGATTATGACTGTGAAAAACGATTCATTCAGCAGAGGAACTTGTCTTTACACGACTGACTGTTGAACCTCTTTCGCAGACAGTCAAATTGGTATGAGGAGTGGTTGGAATGATTAATGTCGTCTGAAGTAGAAGAAAGCATCACTCAGGCAAGTAATTGAAGTGCTAATCGTAGGTTCCATGGTGATAAAACAGAGCCACTATCATTACTGCCGCCGCCGTTGACATTGGTTCGTAGAGGAACAAGCAATAAGAATAATTTTCTTGACAAAATCGACTTTAAGAGACCAGATACAAATTCGAGAGAAGTTATTGCAGCCGATGTTGAAAGTGCACGTGGCTAACTCGATCTAGCGTGGAACGGAAAGAAAGCATTATTCATAAGAAATCGATTTTCCCGATAGTCAGGCTATCCCTAATGCTACAGATACATCAGAAATATTGAGTTCTCTGTATACAACGAGATACGTCAACATGAGATACGCGTTCATTTCCAAGTCAAGAAAAGGAATTAAGGAAAAGAGTGAAGAAGCATCCGAAAAGGATGTACAGGAATAATGATAATGTAGTAATGAATACAACAAACATCCTGCATCAACCCATCTCCTCGATATCATACTGCATGAGTTATAAATATTTTGATGGAAAGTCAACACGTAAGTGCTTGTGATATGCAGAGGAAACGACCACTTTGAAGGGTTGATTTCAGGTTTAAAGATGAGAGAAGTTGGAATATTCAATGTTCATTGCTCAGTGAGGCTTATGAAGCAAATAGTAACATACGTAACAACATTTACCATTGTGAGAAAACTCAGAATGAGGACGACGTTTTGAATAAGGTTCATCTTTTCCGTTAAAAAAGCACGATGCATGATCTGAAAGTGAAATCATTGAGGTGGAAATGGGTACTTTACATAGTCACTTGTTGATATGACTAGATGCTGTGCCTAGTATATTCGCGAGAGCACTGCAGCGTTGTGGAACGAATGAAATCTTACTGAGAAGAAAAAAGCTACTTCTCTTCTGATGATACGGAGAAAACTTGAAAAAACTCAATCCAATTTCTTAACAAATATCAGGTTTTTTTTACAAAGTGTTGGTGACCACTTCTACTAACGAGGAGCTAATTATCTCCTGGAGATAAAGAAAAATACGACAAGAGACAAGGGTAGTGATCAATATTTCCCTCGTAAGTTTGCGGTGAGTACGCAAATATTATGGTGCGCACAGTACAAACACGTACACATCCAAGCCAAAGGGAACGGAAGACGTTTAACCAGACGATTATTTACAAAATGTTTTTGGAATGCAGTAAAGCAGTAATATTCATCATAGAGTTCTACTTCCCGTTACATGCCAGACCTAGAAATCGCGATTCGTTTTCACGAAGAACTGAAAGAACACCATGTTCTTTGTTTTCAGTGTATCATCATATTTCTCTATTCCACTATGATGACGTGTCTCAAACCACAACAAAGTGGCCTCGTCAAATTCTTGTAGCGTCCAAAGCTAATTCCTAATTATTTAGCGTAAGTCCTTAGTTCATTTTTTCAAAAAAGTCGCTTCCATATTCTTTTCGCTCATAGCGATAATATAGACGAACTCTGAAAGAGTTTTATGACTTCATTTAATTTATATGATCCAACTCCATAGATTTTACCGATTACCGCAACGTGTCTATGTGCCATCATTTTTGCAAACCTACTACTGAGGCTCTTTCCTTCTTTATGAATTTTGTTGAAATGTGGCATTTGTTTGTCCCTAAAATCCTGCAATGTTTCTATTTGTATTGTGCATTGATTTTGACTACACGACATTGCTCACCATTACGGATTGAGTTGAGGTCCCGGGCAATTGAAAACCATGTTGCCGGCATGGAAGGCTAAGAGGGGCTTTATTGGGGTGTGATGAAACGAAGCAGTGATCACGTATGTAATGTACCAGAACTCAACCAATATTCATGAATATTTATAACGACAGAAAAGTGAAAGAGAATGCTGATAAGAAACAAGAACTTCAAGCAGTGTAAAACAAACATTAGTAGAAATAGGTAATATCAAGATCTGAGTACTTTCTGCATATGTTCCATTTTCCTGTGAATATGTTGGATGATTTGGCTTAGCAGATAGTCAATAGGAATACAAAATGAGAACAACGAAGGAAAATTAGATCATTTACTGGAGGAGATTACACATCTCTCGATATTACTCTTACATTTTCGGCGTGGAGACCGTGCACCGGTAATTTGTTGTTGTCTGAGTTCAGTGGTTAACAGTAAGATGAAAGAAGAACTTCATTTTATTAGTATGGCAAGAAGAAGGGTCCAGAAAATTAACAAGATCTGAAGCTTGTAGAATCTCATTAAGCAAAGAAATGGTGTGCTTTCGGGCACTTTCTGTTCAAAATCATGGCCCAAATGTATCCATACCATTGCTTATGGACTAATTTGTTGAAACAAAAGTTTTTATATAAAGTACATATATATACATCATGAACCGTAAACAGAACAAAATTGCAAGAAAACAATGGCAAGATAGACAATTATGATATGACGATTATTAAACAGCTCTCGATGGCCCAAGCTTTCGTTCACTAGTGAACAATCTTTTCAAGGCGATTTGGTAATCTCTGTTGAAAACCTGAAATGCTATTAAGCTAATTCAGAAGTGCTGTGTATATTTGAAAAATGTTGGAATAAAGATGTTTACTGCTTACTGTATAAATGATAGGATTCATAGCTGAATTACTATAACCGAGCCAAGTGATGAACATCTCGATATGGGGATTTGGGCTGCACTCTTTACAAAATTGCACCAGTACGTACATCCTCAAAAAGGAAATGTTGCATTCTACATAGAAACTTAACTGGTATCTACACGAAATTATTGTGTTTTATTGGTCGTGAAAAAAGTTCGCTATCTCTTGAGATTTATGAACAGTATTTCGATAATTAGGAGCGCAGGTGGCGCAGTGGTTAGAGGTGCCCTGCGTCGCACACGAGGTCAATGGTTCGATCTCGCGCTCATGGCTCACCAAGCCATCCATCCCTCCGGGGTCGGTAAATTGGTACCAGACAGGTCTCAGACTTGTCTGGGAGGATAAGCAGCACTGACTCGGTTCAGCGGGAGGCCACCGCGAGTCATTGTAAAGGCCAGATGTGCATTCAGTCACCTCAAACGAAGTTAAAAATTGAAGTCGAATGCATGGCGCATCCCTCAGGGATTGATCAACGCCGAAAGCTTTATCCTTATCCTTATTTCGATAATTTCTTTCTACTATCAAATCAATTCGATCAAGTGAATTTAGTTTTTCTGTATGTGGAAAGTTAAGTAACGATATGTCATGATAGTTAAGAGCGTATGCGTTTCACTTTAATAAATACCTGAAGAGGTGAATGAGCTGTCTCAATTTATGAAAGCATACCTTATTAAAGACATTTTCAATATTTATTAAGGGCGGTAAAACATAATCAAACTTTTGACTAAACCAAAGAGTCCTAACAATGTTTCGCTATTGAGATGAATGAACAGCGTGAAATTTTCTAACATCAGATTTTGAAAACTCACACAAAAAACGGTGCCCAACAAACGGTGAAGCACCCAAGAATGATGCCGAGCACCTTAACACCACGACGCTCCTTGGCAGCGGAAATCGCCTTTGGTTTCCTTTGTAGACTCTTTCGACGATTGTGTTCTTTTCTATGATTATTAGATTTCATGAGCTCGACATCAAGTAAAGCAATTCACGAATAAATTATTTCTCGATGTACGAAACACAAAATGACCATACAATACATTTCATTATTAGGATTTGTTTACAGGTATTTTTAAGTTAGCCTAACTAGATGGAGAGAATACAACTCATAAGAAGAAAATTTGTAGACACATGACGCATTTTTGAGCGTATATGTGAGAAAATGTTGATAAAAATAAGCTTAGAAACCATATTTACTTACTTCTGGCCCTAAATATTACCTGTTCTTATACCGTTGTACGTTTTCATAATTGATGGTAACAGCACTCTTCAATGGTCTCAGTTCTTTCTTCGTAAATCTAATGCGTCCCATTGTTGTCGGCACTGAGTTGCATGCCTTAAAATAACTACTTCTTCCATATAATTTTTCGCAGTTCAACTAAATTACTGCCCAATTTATGTTTGACGGCATGGTACGATATAAAATGCCTGAGACTTTTATGAGACGATATAAACTTGTAACACATGCAGGCTGGCAGCTGGACCACTTATTGGATGGTTCGATCAAACACGGAAGCAAAACTAAATTCACAATGGTCTACAGGAAAAGAACCGGTTACGAAAGCTTACTGACTCTGTAACATAACTGCTTCTCTAAAGCCATAATGTAAAAGAAGTCAACAGCGATGGTGCCCTTGTCAGCATGATCTTAGCCACAATTATGACTCTTTTGAACATAAAAGTGCGAGTCAGGGTCCTTACAGTTTGAAAGATATGAACTGAAGAATCTGTTGGATAATTCGGTGATTCGCTTCAATACCAAGAATGACTTTGGTGAAGTTGTACTATTTTATGTGAACTTCCAAAGCCTCTACTGAGATGACTTTGGGGTTTTGTGAGTTTATTTTTTGCGACTTCAACACGTGAGATTTTTTGAATGAGTCTGAAAGTTTTATGCCGGATTTCACGAACTGAAACCGAAGAAGTAGGGTGAGGAGCTGTTCACTTCTACCATACCAAGCAAGGTCACAGATGATGACTTACGATTCCTCATGCTTTTCCCGAATGTTTAACATGGAAATTTTTCAGCTAAAAGCTAAGCACTAACTAACACTCAGTTAAATGTTTTCTTGATCGATGTAGCTCTTGTTTCAAAGTTGTACCAAACGTTGAACCTTTGCTTCTGCGCAAGATTTTGTTTATATAACAGATAGGATATGAGGCTAGGAAATCAAACAAACGAAATCTTGAGGCGTTTACAAATGGAGGTAACATCTTCAGATACCTTTCAGAACGTTACCCTTGTCGACAACAACGATAAATTTTAGGCTGCCCCTACAACACCTTGGTTGTTGTGACAGGAAACAGTGATTCTGAAAGCTACCAGCAGAAGTCTATCTTCAGAAACATTAGAGCTGATAATGAAGCTTACTAGCTTAATAAAGAGCAGAAACTAGTAACATATAAATGAACTTGCAAATACAAAAATGGAAAGCAAAGGACGAACAAAGGTTTTAAGTTGAACGGCAGCACTGGCTCATCGTGTAGACCAAGAACATCCGCAGCGGCCACTGGAGTCATACCAAGAACAAAACAAAGATAACTGTCATCCAGCGCTTGAATGAGACAGCCAATGTTTCGATAAAGACAAGAGTCGTCTGTAGTTCTTACCACTATCTCCTCGAGAGTTACATCTAAGTGTTCCCATATCATATTATCAACGACGGATAAGTAGCCCAAGAGTTCTGTGTTGATGAACAGGCGCGCCCGGTCAGGACAAGATTATACCAGAATATCCGAGTAACTTACCCATCAGCTCTCATCAATCGCTTTCCATACCTTCGATTTCGCAAATGTTGAATACGTGCTAGCAAGCTATGGAAGAAGAGTGGCTATCGGTTCAGACTTATGAGATGGTCTATTCAAAGGAAAAACCTCAGCATCCGACAGTCAGACTTTATAAAAGTGGAAAATTGAAGTGTCTTCTGAATATCAGAATTGAGCACAAGTGTGTGTGTGTTTGTGAGTGTGTGTGTGTGTGTATGCGCGAACGTCTGGGTGTGTGTGTGTGTGTGTGTGTGTGTGTGTGTGTGTGTGTGTGTGTGTGTGTGTGTGTGTGTGTGTGTGTGTGTGTGTGTGTGTGTGTGTGTGTGTGTGTGTGTGTGTGTTTGTGTGTGTGTGTGCGTCAGCTGAGATTTTAACAGTGCTGGACAACCTAAAAATACGTCAAACTGTTTCAATGAGCTTTTATTTCTTCGCACTCTATTCCGAGTCAAAAGCAAAGAAATGCAATACTAATTATGAGTTTGCCGACTCACCTTCGCTTCCCGTTTTGTGAAACGAGATTCGCTTGGTCCATCTGTTGTAGCCATGACGGATGTCAGCGTAGTGTGATTCTAAATATCAAATAAATAAATTATTGTTACTGGCAGTTGATAGCTTGTTGTGCCCACATCTTCCGCTTTTTCGTCGGACTCCTCTTCACATTCTTCTAATATGGCGTTGTTCCCATTTGGGAGGCCGTTCTCGACTTGTCCAGAGCTTTCGCCTGAACTACCAGCGTAAGCGTTACATAATGTATTTCTGAGCATCTGATATCTCAACTTGGTTCTTTCTGATTAGGAGGTAACAAATGAGAAATCAATCTCATTCGCTGGAGGGGCTATATTCATAGGAGTGTATGTAGCATCCAAATCAAAAATTATGCTTCACACTCGCTTTTCACCTAATTTTATTACTCGTGTAATTCGCTAAAAGCTAAAGCACACTAGTATGTAGAGAAATTCTTGTAGTATCTTAGTCAATTGTTTTATCTGAAGTTTCATTCGAGATGGAGGAAAAATTTCCGATTGAATAACAAAATGTCGATCGTCTTGCCTCGCGCCACTTTTATCACGCCCCTTCCCACGACCCTCGTTTCATCAGATAGCTTGAAAACAACATTGCCAAAAATGTAAAACTCAAACGTATTTTCCATACTAAACCGTATTTCCAGATAATAAGCAGATCGCTAGAATAAGAACATTACGCTATCTGAAAATTACCAGTAGTGCAAAGAATGAGCTCTGTCCGGCGAGATTTAAAGCACAAATCAAAAGACCAGAGGACATCAAAAGATCATAAAAGCTTTCTAGAACAGATATATTTTTGAGTTCATTGGAGCTGTGCTACAGTTTGAGTACTAGAACTTTAAGGAAGGAGTTTTGTGCGGTGACGTGTGGGTGTGGCTTCAACTCTCAGCTTTCGAATGGTTACTAACACTCCTATGGAAATTCTTCTCCAGCGAATGAGATCGACTTTTCATATGTCTCCTCCTAATCAGAAAGAACCCTCAACTCTTTTGCGAACATGGTACAAATTTCATACATGCACAATTTGGTATTATGAGCGGTCTCAGATCGCGATAAGCACATTCCTTAAGTTCTAGCCTTTTGAAACCATCCTTAAAGATTTTTCAGACTTCGAGTTCCTTTCTGCGTTTCGGGGACAGAACAAGAGTACGACAGCCCTACGAAAATAGTTTGTCGCGCCTTTACTGGTTATTGATACTAAACAAATATTGATTTCAATGCGCATTTTGGTTTCTCGGCATTGACTCGGCTGAAGTTTTGACGATCCACGCTCTGACTGATTGGTCGTGGAAGAGGTCAGCACACTAATGACCGTGTGGCATTACAGAGTCCATTGATACTGTAATCCTGGTTTTCTTAAAACACTTTGAAAGCGCTTCAAGCCTTTGCACGCACCTTTTTCATTTTGTGAACCGAAAAAAAGAACGACAATGTGAAGGAAATTACTGCTCACAATGTTACAGCCAACCACGCTGTAATTAGTTGATCGGCAATGTATTAATAGATTTGAGCTGAGAGAGAAAGAAATTGCAAACGACATATGAAGAGAGAGGTAACAATGTCTAAACATTGTATAATATATGGAGTTAAACGAGCTTTCAAAAACACCCGATTAAAAGGCAATGCCTCAATGAATAATTATTGACAGCCGAGTGTCATTAGCTCGGAAAGATTAGCTCTAGAGAGATTTTATTTCGCCTGCTCTTATGATTTTGTGCCTCCACATCGCTGATAAAGCAGGGGTAGCTTGTGAGGGGTGTGGCTTTGATGAGGTAAGCCAAATCGTCGAAACGTACTGACATAGCAAAGCTCGAAAAAGCTAAAAAGTCTTTCAGAATATTCTGGAAAGGTAAAGCAGTTGTTAAAGGTCTCATTGTCAGTTTATATAGTTAGAAATTCAACGTTTGGATAATAAAGATTGTATGTCACAAATTTTATTAAGTTAAACAATTTTATTAAGCTCAGTTAAACATACTGTCGTCTTCTTCTTCTTTAGCGAACTCATCAGAACTTGGTAAAACATGACTGATTTCGTGAAGAATTGTTGACTCAATGTGCTTCCTGATTACCTGAATCGATATCACAACACATTCGAGCATTCAAGTCGAACGAACATCTTGCACTACAATAGGAGGAAGCTGACTCATGAGTGACGACATGAATAGGCACATACTTACAATTTCAACATTCTCAGTGGCAATGTAAAGCAAGGATAAGAAAGGAAGGCGAGGTTGCATCACTCCAATGTGCTATCACATCACAACAACACATCACAACAAGTAAACAGATAAATGCTGCATTGAACAAAAATGCTGTGAGATTCTTAAGTGTCTCCGACTTTTTAATGGAGTTAGCAATGCCTTGAGTTGAATACACATTTTTTAGAAATAGATTTCAGAAGAAAAGTAATGAGTTTTATACGAATTCTGGGCCCAAAACGAAATTAAACATTAATTACTATTTGTAGTAAAAACCCAGACTTTCATAGCACGAAAAAAGACGAGATCACCAAAAACGTTGGCAGTGTGACAGGTAGCAAAATAGCTGTGATGAAGGTTAGAGTAATCCATCTTAACAACGGATATGTTAAAAACATGAATTTCGAGCATTTTTGAGAAAATTCATACTTTTTCTTATAGATGAGGCTCAGAGATAAACGAATTTTGATTAAAATGTTATCATTTATTGTCGCCGTATTCTGCACTACTCTGATAAAGAAGGCAGCAGAGTTTGTTAGTTTTATGCCGACTATATCATCGAAGACATTCTTTACGCGACTTTTAATTATTTTTTGCAGTTTTATCATTACTCATTGCCCGTTTACTGTAAGTGAAATTGAACTGTTTGATGCATTCAAAAAAGTAAGACGAATAATGACGAAAAAGGAACACTGAAAAATCACGACTAGATTACGGTGCTGAAAAGGAAAAGCTCCACTAGTAGATCAACACCAATAACTACGAAAAAGTTTCTTACTCGAGACGAGACGGCCAGCTAAAAATACTCTGTTAGAATACAAATAAGGGTACGGTCCCTTTTTCTGAAAGAATAGGCTGATTGACAATGTGCTTCGCTTCAATTATCAAACAAAACAATTAGTTTTCCGAAAATTACTCAATAATCATCTATAGTAAGGCTAGCGCTCTGAAATGATGGTGTTTTTAACGAAAGCGTTTTCTAAACTTTTTCAGAGTTAAACACAAGCGCGAATAGAAATGAACTATCGATAGAAGTCTTTGAGTAACCATGTTGATGTAAGAAGAAATATGTACTGTTATTATAATAGTTACAACTGCAATTTAATGAGCAATTCTTGCTTATTATCGTCTTTGAACATCGACTTAGAAGCTAGTTCTTGCTAAATAAGCTACCGTATCATGTATTTTGAACGTATCCTCTAACACATAGACAACGAAATCGCTCCATTGACGCCGCGTGAAGCATCACTAGCTACAGCCTCATTATATATCCTTGTTCAAATATACGTCTACTGAGCATACATATATGATAAATATATGTTTCATATACATGTACGTAAATACTTATATAAACTACACATAAGATATTCTGTAAAATTATATGTTAAAAAATCACTGTGATTTTGGTATGAAATTTTGCGGCGATTGAAAGAAAAGTAAAACTTCTTTATTTTTAGAGCCCTATTTTGGAGTGATTAGATTTCCTGCGCCGAAATTTCTCCAAGCTCTCTCTTATAAATCGATTGCTTATCAAGTGCAGTTGAAAAAGCCAATTGACTCAGGAAAATTTACTTTCTTAGCCCTTTCTTCCCTGATTATACGTCCTATATTTTGTTTCGAAGAGAAACAAAATTAAGCAATTGTATCTAGATGAGCCAAACCATCGATTGGTTACCAGATACAGGTTACCAGACTTTATGCACAACGATTCTCGTCTAGATTTTCGTTAAAGCGTATTACGTACCCAGCCCACCCTGTTTTTGATAGCCCGTCGTGTAGAATTGCATATTTCATCTTCGATCATTAACTGAGGTCAGAACATCGGATTCTTCTCTCATTTGCGAGAGGCGTGATACTCCCAACATTGACCTTTCGACTGCGCGCTCAATAACGCCAAAAGATCTTTCATCCTACTTACGTAGCGACCAGGTTTCTGCTGCATACGTTAGGGCAGGAATAATCGTGGAGTCGAAAAAGTGGGCACGGAGTCGGATGTTTTTTGACCTTTCCACTACATCTTCGATGCTCTTGAACGTTCCCTGAGCAGCTCGTTTTCTCCTGCTTAACTCTGGAGCTAAGTCGCTCATCATGTTTGTTTGACGACCCTAGGCAGATATAGTTAGATCATTCAGAGATGTCCATTCTCTTGAGAGTCAATAGGACACTCAAAATCAATTGCTCATTATGAGCAACATTCTTGTCAGATTCACTCGCAGACCTTTTTACAGGCGTTGTCAAAATCGCTTATCATTCGTTCCGCCTGACTAATGCTTGATGTTGTAAGATCGATCTCCTCAGTAAAGCAAAGTTGAAGAGTTGTCGACGGTCGATTTTCACTCCTATGCTGCTTCATTCTAATGCTCGCATGACATTTTGGAGGGTGGCAATGAATAGCTTTGTCGAGATTGCATCTCCTTGTCAAACCCTCTTCTCGTATATAGTAACATCGTTATGGAATGGTGTATTCTGATTGCAAAATATTTACATAGCTCACGTAGAACCGTTTGTTTTTACAAAGTCAAAGTCCTTAAAATCGACGAAGATTAGACAGAAATGTCTGTGCTCTTGTGAAACTTCTTTAAGTTTTTTTTTATCGCATGCACGTGGTCTCATTGATGATTCCTTTTCAAAACTCTCTTGTTCACATGGCTGTCGTTCGCACAGTGTCCTGTGAACCTCGTTTAGAATGATTTGCGTGAACAGTTATAGGCGTTGAACGGCAAGCGAATTGGATGATAGTTAACAAGTATAGCAAAGTCCCCGTTTCGAACTACAACACGATCTTGTAAGCTTTCCATCGACTGGGAATTTGGCAATCTGACAGATAGTGAGTGAAGAACTAAGACAGCTGTTTCGGTTTCTTGTCTGGAACAGGTGTTGTTCTGTTCTTCATCGATGACATAGCGTAACGAGTATTGGAGGGAAGAGCTAATAGAATGAGGAATTAATATTTTTTCACTTTATATGACGATGAGATGACGTGGAGATTTGGTAGTAATTACGGATTGTTTTCTCCATTGCCTTTCGGGAAGGTGTAACTGCTCCGTCAGGAAGTCAGAAGACAATAATCTTAGTCTTGTGGTTGGCGAAGCATCGGTAGGTTTTGCAAATACCTATCCCAACTCCTGTGGTCTCAGCCATAGCTGCTGCTTTACCTTTTTTGGATCTCCCTCTAACGCTTCTTTCCAGCACTTTGCATGTTCGAACGTGAGGCTTCGATGCCTGCGACTTGCTGGATTTTACGTTGACATAACAAATTGAGTATCTGTGGCGACAAAAGTTCCTTAGTAACTTGGCTTTAACGACTGGGAAACTCTCGGCTTCCACAGCGTTAATACGAAAATGTTAAATGAGCCATTCGTATTCTTCATCAATACTATTAGTGACGGTATCATCCCAACAGCTAATTAAAGATCTGAATATAATTCAGTTCATGGTAGCCTTAGGATTTCGTTGTTTGATTCAGCGGCTTCGACTATTCGAAAAAATAGAATTTTCCGCGAACAAGGCGATGGTGCGATGCTGTGTGGAATTTAGGAACAACAGCGACATCGGTTGGGCAGAACCATCAATTTATAAGATGCGGTGTATTTAGTTATGGTATTCTCCATTGAGAAACTCCTGTGTCCACTGCTGAAAGTGAGGCTTTTGAAATCGTGAATTACTACGCATTGTTGTGGTCGTCAGGGCAAGCCCGCATCGTAGCCTCTCAACTTGCTCGTTCCATTCTTGACCGTGGGTCCCAATTTGGCACTCTTCAGCGTTCTTTTAGGTCCGCTTTGCTCTTTAAGATCTTCAACAACGACTTTGAAAGATGCACGGTTCTTTCTGAGGAACTCTCCAGGTCCATATAGAATGCTTCGACTTTGTCTTCGTAATAGTTTTATGCTGGTGCGTAAGGAGAGAAGATGGTCAAACTTGGCATTGATCCACATCGTTTCAACCGCAATCGTCCGACACAGGTAACTGGTTGTTCAAATGGATCGATGTTCCCGGTCAAATTCGATTTGACGTGGACGCCAACGCTGCCGACACCCTTACCATTGCATGTTCCAAGATATAGTTCTTCTCCGATATCATAGGTAGCGGAAAATAGGTGGAATCTTCTCGTTTCTTTGAGGTCTATAACATCGTGCTTTATACTTCTTGCTTGCATTTATGGATATTCTGCTGCGGAATCGTTTGCAAGAGTACGTGCGTTGTAGGTACAGGTCGTCACTTCAATCCGTTTCTATTTTACCAGCATAAATTATTTTTGAGATTTTGGCAGCCTCTCCGTACTCGTTCTATCGGACACTACCGTACGGGGGTTCTTTCAATGTTAGGAGAATGGGCTTAATTTTTATTACTGTTTATAGCGTTTGCTATCCAACATAAAGCTCACTAGACTTTGAACGACTAGAGTCGGTTTTCACGAGTACTTACCTGTTTATTTTAAAGGAACAGAAGGAACTTAGTTGTTGGAGGCGACTCCCAACCACCTCTCACGTTTTTTTTTACCAGGCGCCTGATTGCAGGCTTTTGGCCAAACTGACTTCTAGAAATATAGGGCTGTCAAACTGGCGCTGCAGAAGGTAGGTGTTAATTTCTCAAATCTACCTGCGTCTATAAAAAACACATGATCGCTTTTAGCTGGTATTTAACTTACCATCCATCATTTGGAGAGTCACCAAATATCCTCATCAATAACCGGGCACAGACACCTCAAAGAGGTTAAAGTAGTTTTCTAGAAAACAATATTATTGTGTCTCCCCCTAACTTGCTTCGCACTATTGCTTTATTCAGTAACTCCTAAGTAAAATAGGCTTATTGTCAAAAAGGAGGTAGTCTTTTGGAAAATATTATAATATCTTTAACGAGGGGTTATAAAAGAGCACAGGCGCCGCGGGTCAGATAACAAAGGACCAAGATGGAGCAGCACCACGTAGGTTCGATTATGCATTACGAATAAATTGAATATCAGTGTAAGAAAGACGGGCGAGAAGATCAACACTGCGTTCGGGTCAAGCATTACTGCCGGTCGAATTGTCAGAGACTGGTTCGACCCCTTCGATGAAGGCGATACGAGCTATCAGTGCCAACTTGACTCTGGCTGACCACTCACTTTTGACGAAGATGCACCGCACCACTAATGAAAGTACATCCAGATGATGTACCAGAAATTTGGAGCTGATACTTGGAGGCCGTAGCAACATCGCTCGCTCTAAATGATATGGGCCAGCACAAAGTGATGTCGTGATGGACAGTTTATGCACTGATCGACACGAGCGCGCTGCACATGACCATATGCGGAAATTTTTTGCTGCTTCCACACAGGCAAGGCCTACTCAAGGCGATCATCAATGGAGATGAATAGTGGGTCTGGTACGAAAACATGTAGTGTCACGCTAGTGGCTGCCTTGTGACAAAAACCGGTCAGCTCACCCAAAACTCAAATCCTGTGCTTAGAAATGTAGCTCTCGGCTTTCCGCGATTGGCAAGGGATGCTGTTTTGGAAATGCTCGAGAACGAGCAGACAATCAGTGCCGACGTTTATGAAAAGTAGCTTTGGAGCCTGGATGTAGAAGCGTAAAAGAAGCGCCCGAAATGACTCAGTATCGCTCTTATCCAAGGTAAAGCTCTACCTCGCACTACAAAGTCAACTTACCACGTTTTGGAGAAAATGTGTCAGACCATCCACCATACAGCACTGACAGCGCTCCATCGTACTATCATCTCTTCGGCGTCCTAAAGCCGCGTCTGCGAGAGATGTGTTTAAATACTCTATGGAGCTGAAAACTGGACCCTCCGACTTCTCTGATCGCCAGTCTCAATCTTTCTGGGAGAAAGGCAGTCCAGTCTGCTTAGCAACTAGTTACATATCAGTGACCATAATGGTGAATATGTTGTTGATCAACTGATTTCGTTAGATGATTAACATTTGAATTATGAAAAGTGCCGAATTGCGGAAAAAATTGTAGGACACCCCAATACTAGTATTATAAATGCCTTTATTATTGTGAGTAGTATTGATAAAGGTGTAATTTTGATTTACTGGAATGGATTGACTTAATCGTCCTAATAAAATGTGGCTTTCATAGTTTCCACAATTATCAAATTGCGCTTGTGCCTAGATGTATCTTGTAGACTGTATAGACCAAAGTATGTTGACAGAAGTCACAAAAGCCGCAATTACTTTTGCACTCAGGAAATACTGCAAAGTTTGAAATAACGTGATAACGAACATGAAAGCAAGATAGAATAGAAACCACGCATTGTTATCCATGCCTTAGGAGCACAGCACTCATCAAAAGCATGTGAACTATTCATTCCGATAGCTATGGTAGTTGGAAACCTACGGAGGAAGAGCACAGCTCACCTTCTGACGGTAGATCTGTCGAGCACGATGCTTTGCAAATGCTCGATAGATTTTGAAATATACGAAGAACATTAGTATAGTTGGAATAAAAAACGAGCCCGTTGCAGAGTATACGGTATAACTTGGAAGGTCCAAAAAGGTACACTGTCGTATTGTATGATTTTTGTCATAAATTAGATTAGGCGTGATGGCTGTCTGAAAAAAATTGGAAATTGATTCGAAAGTAAAACCGCGAACAACAAACAGAAGAGCACCTGCTTCCAACCGAGTAGTGGTGCAAGTGATATTAGTGCGCTTGATATCCACACAGAAAGAATCATAATGCCAGCAGTTCGTTTGTTCCTGTAATGAAAAGCACTCAAATATAGGTTTATCATCAGGATGAAAATGTTTACATTCATGCTCCTAGGTTCTGCGAGCGCATAATTACGTTTGTGAATATATATCAATGATAACGATTAGCAAAACTTTGAACGTCAGACGGGATTTCAAGCCACATTTCACTCTTGCGGTGGCGGGTGCTGACCATAATACTACCTTCGCCTTTGTGAAGCGTCGGTAGTATAATGGGTATCACGCGCCAACGGAAAAGGTGAAATGGGGCTTGGATTCCCGTCTGACGTTCAAATTTTTGCATATCGCTGAACATTCTTGACTCTATATCTGTAACATCCTCCTTCGTTAAAAATGATCAAATAAAAAGAATTGTGGTTATATACATGTATGGGATCATTTCAGTCATCCACCAGGAAATGAAAAATCGAGTCCTTTCGCTGGACAAGAACTTTTATGAAAGTGCTAGTACTTGCTCAAAAACGTGATACTGCGTCACGTGTTCGCTTTCTGAAAGGACCTTTTATAGCGCCGTAGCATTCAAAACAAAATTATGTTTCACACCCGCCGCGCGCTTTCTTCCTAATCACGCATATAATTTGCGGAAGTATGAAAAACGTATGAACGTGTGGAGGAATTCTTGAATTTCAGAATCAAACGTTTTATTTGAAGTTTCCTTTCTAAAGTACAAAAGAAATTCCAAATCAAATAGCAAAAATTGCACTCTTCATGTGAGTCGCTTCAATGCTATAAATATCGATCCACGTCAGCAAACACCCAGCACATGTCAGAATTGTCGAAATTTACGCCAACGAATAGCAACTTACGATTTAAGAGAGAAGCTCGGTTCTGAGAGAAGCGCGCGCGTATAGAACACACAACTTCTCCTTTTGCTACAGCGCTGTAAAAAAAGCCTTTTTATGAAGCAAACACATTTTCGGATTTTTCGAAATTTGGTTGTCAAATGGTTTTTAGCAGCTTAAAGAAAGAGTTTGTCCACAAAAAATTATTTTGTTTTGAATGCAATAGCGACATAAAAGGGCCACTCCAAAAAAGAACACGTAACGCAGTAACCAGAGATCTATGACTTCAAACGGTTACTTACATTCTTGTGAAAAATTCCTACCTAGCGAAATGGGTCGTTTTATCCTTTCCTGTCGGATGATCTAAATGAGTTCATGTATAAGTAAATATGGTACTTACATGTTAAGCCGCAACAAATTTTTGAACCAATCACACACAGGAACTTTTTATTGGAGTGTTAGTGATCATTAGAAAGCTTAAATCTCTGGCTACAACTCTACGT
Source organism: Parelaphostrongylus tenuis (assembly GCA_019055375.1). Lineage (NCBI taxonomy): Eukaryota > Metazoa > Nematoda > Chromadorea > Rhabditida > Metastrongylidae > Parelaphostrongylus > Parelaphostrongylus tenuis. Next base: position 81,777 of record JAHQIW010001482.1, read on the forward strand.
TACCGCTTTTTCAAAACACCATTTGATCACACTATAGCATATAAAATAAGGTTTTATTTGGCACTCACATTTCACGTTCACTTTTATCACGCGAGAAGCACGAAAACGATTTCAGCTTGCAGAGAATTTTGCGCACTATCAGAATCATACGTTTCTATCTAAAGCTTCTGCCGACGCGGTGAGAAAATTGTCAATAAAATAACAATGGCTGCCGCTCTTTTGAAGCCTAGTGCGGTAGATCAGTATAGAGCTACATGATAGAACAGGTGATTACCTTACTAACAAGTCGCCGCTGTGGCTTCCTTCACATTTTACTCAGCTATGAGCTTCCTTACTTTGCCACAGACTGGAGAAGAAGCAACTTGGTGGGATTTTTGTGGCGCCAGATGATCGCAGGTAACAATTTTTTGACTTTCAGTCTCATAGTCTCAATGTAATCTTTCTTTATGATTAGGATATGATGCTATGAAATCAGTACCGGGAGCAATTAGAACATTTTGGCCTCCTGAATGTCATCAAAGTGACCATAGTGATCCTGGTGCTTATCGATTTACTTATTACTGTTCACCGCACAATAACAAATATTCTAACGTTCTTCTTTTTTATAGAAATATCGTTAACAGGACAAATGAGATAGAATTTTACATTATCGGCGAGCGACTTCATTTACCAGCCAACTTACCGAGCTGGGGGCGGAGCTGGAGTCAAGGCGATCGATGTGTTTTGAAAATTGTTGTTCAACTGGCGATTTTTTCAATGTATCGATAGAATCTCTTGACAAAACGTAAAATCCGATAGCACGGAAGAGTCTCTACACGCTGATATACTTTTCGTGCATCCAGCGATTTATATCCGTGGCAAGCATGAAGACGAAAAACGAGTGGAAAACAAAATCTTTTTCTGGATGCTACAGCGTTGTAAGTATACATATATACGTCTATATACATGGTTTTTCTGATTAAGAAGAAACAAATGAGAAATCATTTTCATCCCTGAAAAGAAATTTTCATAGAATTGTTAGTAACCATTCGAAAGCTGAGGCTTGTGGCTACACCCCACTTCACCGGCTTTTCAAAACACCCTTTTATATCAATTCAACATTCAAAATAAAATCATGTCTCATAAGACCATGTGTTTTTTCTCTTATTGCGCTTATATTTCGCTGGACAAAACTCTATCGTCAGAGTACTAATATTCAAACTATAGCACATGATTCAATGAGCTCAAAAATGTGTTTATTTCTTATAAGCTCTTTTGATCTCTTGATTAATTCTGGCCTTTTGATTTGTGTTTCAAACCTCGCCGGACAGAGCTAGGGTAATGTTTCTGATTCTAGCGATGTGCTTAATTTCTGGAAATACGGTTTAGCAGGGAAAATAAGACCAAGTTTTACATTTTTGGTAACCTTGTTTACAGGCCATTCGACAAGCGAGGGCTGTGGCAAGGGAAGCGTTAGGGTGGAGCGAGGCAAGACGAGTGATACTTTGTTAGTCAACTGGAAATTTTTCGTCTACTTTGAAAGAAACTTTAAACAAAAATATTGAATAAGGTACTAAGAAAACTTCTCTACGCATTGATATGCTTTTCGGCTTCCAGCGATTTATATGCGCGATAAAAATGAAGGTAAAAGCGAGTGTGAAACATAAGTATTGATCTGGATGCCACAACGTTATAAAAGGGTGTTTTGTAAAACCGGCGACTTGGCGCGGTAGCGTCAAATCAGCTTTCGAACGGTTACTGGCACTCCTATGAAAAGTCTCTCTCCCGCAAATGGGATCGGTTTTTCATTTTTATTTCGCACTATATTTGTGGTGCAAAAAAAAAACTCCGTTAATTTATATTTTTTCTACCAATGCTGTTGAATTCATTGGGTTCCCAGGTCAGTTTTGCTTCACAATCCGTTTCATTTATCTAGCTATTTTCAATTGTGCTCAAATTATGGATCATAAAAGTCAATGAACGTCTCGCAGTTGTTAAGTTTCACAGAATGCTCGCACACGGTTTCGTCGTATTCGTCACAACCGCGTGGCAAAATCCAAGCGTTCCGCAGTCGCAACAAATGAGTGAACTTTACAAAGAGCGTTAACAGATGTCCGCAGTAGCGAAAATCATAAGCCACACAGTCATTTTCTGGGTTCAGTTATGGTCTGGGCTGGCATCTGAGCCATTGTAAAAACGACGTTGACTTCACCAACGGAAACGTCGAAACCAACGCTGGCAGCTATCACCAGCAAGTTTCAGAAGTGTATTTGAGCCTTCGAGTATTCAACACTTTGACGCAGACAATATACACTTCAGCAAGACTGAAATCTTGCGCATTCGGTCCGTTAACACGTTGACAACAATCTGAGCTGTTATTAGCTCAGACCGCACGCCGTGTAAGCCGAGGCACGGTGGGGAGTCTTTATTATCACGCCTTGCAATGGAGATATAAGAGGTTATTTGGTATTCTGAAGTGCTGGGGGCATATTACCGTGATTATACGACAAAATATAGCAAAAGAAGCTTCTATGAGAAGTTTAATATTCAAAGAAAAGCCCAGGTATCAAAAACCCATCCATATTTCAACGGGGAAAGCACATTATTGAGAAAGGATGCGTATTTCCAGCTGCTATATAACCTCGTTTCTTTCTTTTTCGCCCATGATCTTTAGGCCAGCCGATAGCTTGAAAAATGCTTATTTTTCCGCCAAATTTGCGTTCTGAAATGACTTTTTAAGAAATTAACGAAAAAAGATAATGCTTTGCTAACAGAGTTCACGTTTTTGTATCTGCGTCGCTTCCTCTCTGGATTCCGGGAATTTAGGAGGAAGCATCGCCACTGTTTCTGCTACAATTATCTTCATCGATGTCTCCTCTATCATATTTTACCATTTACTGGCAACGAAATTCCCTTTAGTGACGATAAAATTTCACATTTCATTAGAAAAGTATCATAACGCCATTCTAGCCGCCGTGCTCGCCGTGTGACGGCGCAGCGTGCCGCGCAGAATTTCAACGTCGTTGTCAACGTGTTAGACGTTTGCCGTCTGTCAAGAGCAGCTTCCAGGTTTTTGGCCCAAAGAAAATTGAATGTCAAATGCGTCCTATCTCAGCAATATGGATTATTCGTGTGGTTCATGCTGGAGGAGGAAGTCTCGGTTACCCACCACATTAACGTAGACCCGCTTAGAACGGTTTTGACTCGCGCTTGCGATGAAATTACGGTGAAAACATGAGCGAGCATTTAATGCAACTCAACCACTGCGATTCGTTGATTTTCACAATTCATAACTCAAGTACAGATGGAGAATAAAAATAGATAAAGCGTTTTCCACACCAAAATTGAATAAGGAATGTAATAAAATCATCAGCATTAATAAAAAAAAATGTCATATTAGCGCTAGAATTAACAAAATAAAAGTTGTCAGTTTTTTCCGCACATTGAGTATATATACATATATATATATATATATATATATATATATATATATACATATATGAATACATATATATACATGCACATTAAATATATCATTGCATACATATATGCATACGTATATGTATACATATGATATAAAATGAACATTGTATCCTGGTGGGAAAAGATAAGCACCCACATTGCTGGGCAGGTTTACAAATCTGTTTCTTTCTCATCAGTGATTCTAACACATGTAGCCGTTGAAATACTTGGCAGCATGCTGACATGTAGAACTGAAAGCACCTCTGCATGAATGCCACTCTCAATTTTTGTCATTTTGATGACTCGCTGTCACGTGTACAACGTGGACCCCAGCACTCCTCGCATTCGATTCGTACCTTCGATTCATCGTCCCAATGGTCTTTGAATTTTTATGCATTGTTTCGACTTCAAGGTCAACAGTAGGGATCTCAAAGCAAAAATGAAACTTAGAAGAACGCTAGTAACGCTACTTCGAGGCCCATCAGACAAGAACAGAACGAACAGGAAAAGAGGCTGTCTGAGTTCCTCATGATGACCAAAGATCCATGGTGAAAATTCCAAAAGCCGCACTCTCAGCGGGAAAGCGCAAGAATTTCAATGAAAACTATTATAACGAAATAGTGCACATCTAGTAAATCGAAGGTTCTACCTAACAGGTTGCTGCTGTTCCAAACTTCTAAGCAAAAATAAATCATCGGCTTCTTCGTGTCATATTCCGTTTTAGCAAATAGGAAAAGAAGGCGCCAAATTAAACGACGAAGTCTTGAAATTATCGTGAACGAGGATGTATTCAATTCACTAGTTGGCTGTAGGAGATATGCTGTCATTCGACGAGTTAATCCAACAACTTCATGTTAGTACTACGAAAGCAGAGAACACATGAGTCATTTAGCGACCTCCTTTCACCGTGGTCGATCTGAAGAAGGTCTTGATTCAGCTGAAACAGAACCAGTTATACAAGCTGTAGACAACCTATCTATGCCTATTCAGTACCTAAAAATTCTTCGGAAACTGTATAAAAAATCCATGACGAAAATATCACTTATTTAGAAACGATATTTGTAACGACTTAAGGAGAGGAGTTCGACAAAGGGATACCATCTAACCAAAATTATCCATTGTCGTCCTCCAAAACGTCGACCTACCTTGGGATAGGGTAATACGGTAGTGAAAATAGGCGGTCAACAACATCACTATCTTCGTTTTTATGATGACACACCGTTCGCATAGGACTAAGCATCAGCCAGGCAGAACGAATGTTGACCAAAACCAACAAAGCTTGCGGGGATATTGGTCTTCGACTGAAGGTAACGATAATGATGTTCATGAAAAATGGTTTGGTTTTGAATACGCCAATCGCCCTCACCAGAATAAACATCTCCAACTGCCCATATTGACGTCTTTCCAGGTCGTAAAGTTGACTGAATAAACAACCTAGCCCCAGAGTTGAACAGGAGGAAACAAGCGGCCTGTGAACTGCTCAAGACGATCGAAGATGTAGTGAACACATCAAAGAAAATTTATCTCTGTGTCCATCCTTTTGGCACATCGACTAGACATGCCTTAAAGTATGCTCAAAAAACTTGATGGTACGTAAACATAAAAGATTACATGATGTTATCAAAGTCAAAATATCGATGCTGAGAGTATTCCTGAACTCACAAATGAGAGAAGGATTCGGAGTAATAACCTACGTCAACATTTTGAAACCAAATACGCCGTTCTACACATCAGACAAGCAAAGATAATGTGAGATACGTAAATGTTTAACGACAACCGAAAAGCGAGAGCCCTTACCGAACAAATTATTTGGGATGTTTGACGCACCACTGGAAGACCACCAACCCGATGGTCTGATTCTCATTAGAAATGCAGAAAAGGTGTGATGCTCAACGAATTCTCACAGCGAGACGGTCTTACTGGGCTACTTTTTGCGTGCGACAGGAAAAGTAAAAGTCTTACTGGCGCTTGCTTCAGTCACTCGACAATCAACAGGACAGCAAATAACTCAGATGTTTTAACTGTTGCGTAGAATTTCAGTTTCTTCATAAGTGCAGTAGAATGCTAGCCGAGTCGAAATCTCTTGCTCTTGTGAAGATATCCAAGCAAGTCGTCGCGCTTCATTTTCGGGAAGCATGGAAACCGTTGGCTGGAAGGCGGGATTGTCGTCGCCATCGTTCTTCTTTCTTTAGTTTCACACGCAAAGAATGCTTCCGTGGATCTGAGTCACCTCTAAAACCTCCACGTCCACACTAGCTACTGCAAGATTAGCTTCTATAAAATGCAGCTGCTCTGCAATAAGCTCGAAAAACTATACCTTTTCTTGGTCTAGAGACAGTAGAAGTGATGACCGTTGTTCTCACATTTCTACAAAGAGTAAAGCAGCATCGAGTTAGAAAGAAGCTTCTTACTTTTGACTTCAATGATCTGTCTTCATGGTTTTTTTCACTGTGCGGATCCTAGTACTTTCAGCATTCAATTCGTCTAATCATCTTCCCAAATACTGTAGAATAGTGTTTGAGCGAGCCTCCTTGCAATCCCGAGGATAGCCTGACTGTTAGATTCCATTAGGCGTTGTTCATGACTACCGGAGAGAGCTTTAGGGTGGAGCTTGGCTCCATGTGTGCCGCGACTAGCATCACAACCACTCGGTCACGACGCCACAAAACTTTTCTTGCAGTGATCTGTTGAGATCTGCTACAAAAAATAAGCTAAATTGCGGAAATATTAGGCATGTTATGAGACCATCGAACTCATGACATGACTTCAATTTCGCATTTTTCTTGATGAGAAGATGCGAAGCTGTTAATATTAGAATTTAATAGCTACAAGACAGTAGATTACAAGACAATGGTTCAAGAGCGGGGACGTTGTAGCCGGGTAGTTTGGACGCTCGTCGCGGCGCACACGGGCCACTCTCCACTCCCAACACTCACAGCGGACGCCACATGGATGTCAAAGCCTGGCATCCCTCGAGATTGCAAGGAGACGCGCTCAATCATCGTTCCACAACGTTCAAGAAGAAGAAAAAACTAATTCAATGCTAGAAGTATTGAGAGTCGCACAGTGAAAAAAAATATGTGAAAACGGATCAAAATAAAGTGATAATGAAAGTAAGTTCAAAAATGGAAGCCAACTTCTTTTTGCTTTTTTTGGGCAAGTTTTTATGTACTCTGAATGTTCAATGAGTCCAAAAGATCTGTCCGTCTCTGCTTTGAGTTGTAGAATGATCCTTCAGAGCGCATGAAATTCAAAAGGGAAAAATCAAAAACATATTGGCTTTCTTTTTTTTTTTTTGATCGTCCTGGTTATCCTATCCGAAGGAGCCTGTAACACATAGTGATAATGACGACCAAATGATAAGAACATACTGGTCACTTAACTTTTGTTTCATCTTTCACGCACCAAACGTACGTCTGCGAGAAAGGCATTTTGAACAAACAGTGATCGAATTGTTCCCAAGCACTATAGGCGCCAACTGACCAGACTGTATGCCCGTTCTGCGTGACAAAAAACAGTAAATTTCGCCTTAAAGATAGAAAAGGCGATTACATGAGATCTGGTACGGTGTAGTTGATTTCTTGCATGGCATGCGAGACAAATACGTCAGCGAAACGGGTATGCAGCTATAAACTCCTATGGAAGGGCATCAAATTTGAGAGTTTGTAGTTAAGCAAAAAAATTTCACTAAGCACCTATGGAGCATAAAACCATTACGGAGAAGATTTTGATGAGAAAGTCAAAATTCACGCATTTAGGAATCTATAGAATGTACGCGAAAAAACTCTTAAAGCATTACGGATGAATAGCGAAAATTCAAAAAAACAGCAAAAAGAATTATCTCATGATCACGTGTGATTTCTCCAGGCTAATTTTTCTGAGCTCAATAACTCACAACCCTATTCAATGCACGACTCTGTGCAGCTTGTTTCCAATGAATAATTAATTGCAAGACATGAAAACAACAAACTCAAGAGTGTTCAAAAAAGAGGTTGTTTACTGAGCAAAGTTTGCTTATCACGTTTATGTGCTGTGGTTATGGAAGTGTTTATCTGACTACATTCCGAATCACTAAGTCCGTTAAAGACTCTAAAGAAGGCGATAACCACTGAAACGCCAGCCATTGTTTTATTGTACCATACTCCATTTCGGTCAACGGGAATGGATTTGTCAATCAAACAATTCATCATGGTGTAGCACAATGTAAGGTCTCATCAGTTAGTGCTTGGCCATATTCAATTATTTAAGCCTAATTGATTGAATTCAACTGATCAGCCATCAGCAGCTCTCATAAATACTCCACTTTTGTTTTCCACAGGCTGAATTCAAGGTTCTAAATCAATAGTGGGCGCCGTGACCGAAAGGGTGGTGAGGTTCGTGCAGCAAGCGTGTAGCTTGCCTCCACACTCCCCCCCCCCCCCCCCCCCCCCCCACCATACTCTCTCCAGCAGTTAACAACAACGTCCTATGGAACGCCGCAGCAAGGCTATCTTCCAGATTGCAAGGAGACTCGCCCAACTAGTATTCTATACCGTTCAAGAAGAAGACGAAAACGAATCAAATTCTAGAAGTACCGGGATCTGCACAGTGAAAAGAAGAAAAAATATTGTGATGGACGGATCAAATAAAATAAAATGAAAAATAATCATTAGATAAGGAGCAGTACAGTGTTGATGCACAAATCAGAAAAGCCATACGGCATTCGATGTGAGAAACAGCTTTGTCCCACTCTCATAGAATTCAAATTCATTTTTGACTCAGCTAATATGAAAACGGTCACGAACATTCTGATAAGTTTCCTCCCTAGTGAGTATATAGAGTTCTTTTGTGGGCTTTATAATTTTAATGTCAGATTTTATTACACCTTAAAAAACTCAGAGCAAAAGTTTGAGCAAGCCAGTTCACTTACGCAAAAGAATATTCGGAGCAATCATGGAACGATATAGAGCTGTAAATCGAGAGAGGGAAATACGCTTAGGATATTGTTATTATGGCCTCTCATGGATTTTAGCACTGGAAAAATAAACACTAAATTTATTGATTGGAAGTAATTAAAATTGCTCAACTCTATTGAAAGTATGCGTTACCAGCGTTAACATATTTCTGCCATCTCACAAGCAACACATCAATACCGCTGTCTAAAGAATTTCCTAGGTTTTCTTTTGGTTTCAAACTTGTCCATATTTACCGCATCACGGACGCTCAACGAAGTCTTAATCGCAATTTGCTGCTTTACGAGTACAAACTGGGACGCGATGCACAGGCCAGTTCACTAGGTCTTGCTGCCAGCCGGAGAGACGATCAAGGCTAAGCGCTACTGTGAGCACGTGGACCGCTCCAATCGGGCCCCGTCGCGTCGAAGTCGCCACAATCTCGTCCTGTTTCAAAACGAAGCAAGGCTGCATGTCGCTAAATTGGCAAAAAGGACGGTGACCGAACTAAACTGGGAGTTGTTGGATAATCCACCGTTTGGTCCTGACTTGTCGCTATTTGACTATCACCTCTTTCGATCGCTAGAGCACTTCCTAAGCACGAAGAAGTTCCGAGACATCAGTCATGTCTTCAAGAACTGAAAACTTGCTTTGAATTCAAGGGCAACGAGTTCTATGAGCGCGGTTTTGCTTTGTTGCCTGAGAGTTGACAGAAATGTGTTCAGGCTGATGACGCATACTTTGATCAGAATATTAAGCAATTTTAATTGCTTCTGGCTAATAAGGTGCTGGTTATCACTTTCGTGCCAAAACTTATGACAAGATCTTATATAACATTAAACATTAATCAGGGTGAAGTATTAACTAATTTCGACAACAATTGAATGAAAATGGTCATCAATTAGATAACAAGAAAACGATGGCCATGAAAAGCATGTTTATTAGTGCTCCTTTGGTGATAATCAAAACGAATAGCGATGCTCTATCTATGCCTATTGTAGTCGAGATGTTAACGTGATTATCAATAACGTTCACAGTTTCGCATATCTATGAACATTATAGGTCTCCCTAAGCTTAAAAAAAGCCATGGAAATGTAGTAAGCCTCGACAAGTAGTAACTATTTGCAAACTTGAATGAACACCGGGAATTTAGTGAGCATGACAAATGACAATGGTTTCATTCTCACATTTTCTACTAAACGATTCCTCCAGGTTCAACGTACACTTAAGACTTTAAACGAGCAAATTGAAGTAGAGTATAGTATTGCGGCATATGAGAGTGCAATGCTACGACCACATATTATAGACGCTGTCGGATAATCAAAATGTCAAGAACAGTTAAGATCAACATGTAATGTGCTTTAACAACAGTCGCTGAACATAAGCCTGTAAGTGTTAATTAAAATTCTACTTTTTTTTCAAGAACACTACACAAATATTGCAGAATTATATTGACAGAAGTCTTCATGATGAGCTCAAAAAAAAAAAAATTGATGGCATTTGCGCATCTTAAGAGAGAATATTAGAAGGACAAGTGAATTAGATCACTGAGTACATCTGTAGGCAAAGAATAAAAAATTGGGCCTTCACATCACTATCAAGTGAAGCAATGTTCTAAGCACAGATCAATATCTGGTTGATACATTTCGTACACCAAAATTACTACCATTACAAATAATTGCTAGTCTATGCGTAATAATGTATCTATAGAGCTCAACCTATGATGATCTAAGCCAACTCAAGAACTTTGCATGATAAGTTTACCTCCATTCAAGCTAGACTTTCAAATTCAAAATCATAAAACATGTTTGCAATCAGCGTATGAATACAAGTAACTAGCAACTTGTAGTACGGCAATTTTTTCTGCACTCAGACTCAGAACTTTCTGAAGCTATGACAAAGAGCCATTATCAAAAGTTTAAAAAGAATTCGACCCTGGTGTTCTAAAAACTACAGTTCTTACTGTTCAGCTCAACTATAGTTTTGCATAGGATACGTTTCATCCTTTCATCATTATTTAAGCCAACATGTATTAATAACATGTATACGTTGTACATACGTGACATTGTTATGTTATGTTGACGTATACACATATATGATATATGTATATGTTATCATTGATATGTTACGTTGTACATACGTTGACGTTGTTGTTTTGTAACATGTATACGTTTTAATCAATCCATATAGGAGATGCCTCTAGTATACTTTCTTCTCCACCTCATATATGAGGAAATGAACTAGTGAGTGAGCGTTCTCCTGAAAAAAATGGTGCCAAAACGATGCACTTGGGATGTAATTGTAGCACGCGCGCCTGCCTGGGTGAGACACGGGTCAACTCTCGCCAGAGAACGGATGTTCTGCACAATCATTCTACATTCTCAAAGTCTTCTTTGAATTTAGGCGGAAGAATTCTTAATCCTAACTGTAACTACCAAAAGTGAAAACACATAGAGGTTCTGGGTAATGTTTCATACCGTTTGTTCATATAAGCCACGGGACTTGTAATTGCCCAATAGCGATCCAAACCAACAATGGATAAGTTCCAGATCGAAGCAGTTGAGCAGAGGATATCGGCTAAAAACATATTTTCAGGAATGATAGATAAATGTTCAATAAAATATATGTTGCAAATATTTCACTCCTTCAAAATTTTTAGTGAAGACATAAAGGTCTTCGAAAAATCTATTTTTCCATTTGGAATGGTGTAGTAAACCAAGTTCTGATTTGTTCCAAATGATTAAGACTCTCACCTGACACGAACACTTCACATAGAGTGTCAGGGAATACCCATTCACCTGCTATCGCATAAACGGACGACAGTGGCAAGACAATCAGTGCGAGGCAGAGATCCGAAAACGCAAGATTGCCCACCTGAATCATTCAACATGAATTCGTAATAATGAAGGCTGTAGAATGAGCAGCCTAATCAGAGTGTCTCGAGAACCAAGAATAGATTGCTTATCCTTTGACTTATCGAATTGAGAATCTAACAGTATAGAGTTGGCCTTACGGAAGACAGGTGAGCATTCTAAAAAAATAGAAGCTTCCTCTGTCAAAGATTTATGCATGTGGCAGTGATATGTCACTTGGAAAGTAAAATAATCAAGGCAGATGGCGGACTTCATAGAAAGTTGGTCATTTGAATCAAGGCACAGCTTGTGTACAATACGGCAACGTATCTAGCTGGATTTCTGAAGTCATTCAAGAAGTTAAAAGTTATACCGATTAGTTATCAGTGTTCATTTCCAGTAATCATTTGCGCCAACTTACCAGTAAATTCGGCACTGTTTGTAGACGAGGATTCTTATAGAGAACAACGAATACAAGTGTATTTGCAAATATCGTCCAGATCACAAGCAGAAACAGTGCACCTCCCTTGAGGACCTGAAGGAAAAATTGGATAGAGTTCCAAAAATCTCGCGGAGTTCCTACAGGGATCATCCAAAAGTATGCGAAGCTTTTGCTTCATTTAGTTTAGTTGCGATCTTAAGTATGACCGACATAGTAGGCACTCAAACCAAGCCCCCTACTTCCTTGAGGTCAAAGTTTTCCCGTTTCTGCTTGGGAAAACTCCTTCTAATAACATAAATCAGCCATCGATCGTGGTGAAAAAACAAACAATGCTTCACCAAAACTTCTTAAGATTTCAGAAAAAACTGAACCAATCACCATTCAACAGCATTCACTAGGTTGATATTACGACAGATCTTAGCAGTTATAAGAAAATCCATAATAACAGTGAAAAGACATTCACAGACGAACAATACTCCTTTCACAATATCACAGCTTTTATCTACAAATTGAGTTTGCAAACGTTTTGTTTAGTTTTCCACTATGTAAGCGGCTACTTCCATTTGGCATTTAATATCACCTTATATTATTGAACATTCAAAAATGAATAAGTTAATCCAAACTATCGAAACAACCGAATTTTACTTATTTTCGCAGCACCTAATATTAACAAATAGCATAGTTAAATTTTTTTTCGAACTAACAAGCTCCTAAGAAATTGTATTCACTTTACAATATGTCGTATAGCCAGGTGCATAACTGCAAAGAGGATATTCAAACAAAACATGGAAGCACCTGAAAGACCGTGACGGCTTCGATGCTGTTTATCATCACATAACTCGGCCTGAAAATTTGAATGGAAAGAATAGCATAAAAATAGATTAAAAAGTGACCAAACATGTGCTGAGAAAAATAGCAAATAAATATGAATAAAAGCTTGCATATAATAAGAAAATTTACTTGAAGATACTACAACTTCGCTTGCCTGTTCGAACCTTTTTCAAAAGTATAATAAATGACAGAAGAAAAGTGCAAAAATATCTGAGAAAAGGTCACCAGATAAGGTGGAAATAAGTTAGTGAAGAACACCGAAACAGATGCATATAATGACCAATACTTCACGAGATATAAGGGCTCACTCTCAGCCAAGTGACTTGATTACGCTCTCGAAATTCTTCATCGAATATGTTGTGTGACATATGGGAAAATGTAGAGACGAAATCCGATTATGAAGCACTCAACGCTTGTGTTTTCACTCACATCAAAACCTCTAAGCTCATATGTCACAAAACTATTGAAGTAGCAAGTGGCTCATTATTCATTTTTCGCTATAACAACACAATTATATGCTCAGTTTCGTTTTTCAGTAGGACAAACAAGTAGGAAGGAAAAAACCTAGAGGAAGTACACTGATTTTCGAAATTTTGAAATCCTACTTCCGACGGAACAACAGTGGCAGTGATAGGCGGATATAAAGTCATGATAGACAACAGAATACTAAAGACAATGATTGACTTGAAATGTAATGTGAGACTAGAAAACAAAAGGAATAAGAACCCAAAATTGCTATGAATTAATCCTCATCGGAATTTGAACAAAGATCTGCTACAAAAAAGTGAGTTTCCGTCTCTAAAAAATGCTTCTAAACTATTTTATCTTTCTAAGAATCTCAAAAGTGTTAGACAGAGTTCAAATCCTTGCGTCTGCTGAACTTACTGTGAAAGTAGCTAATAAGCATCAAAATCATGCATGATTTCAAATTGAAGCGATTGAGAAAAGATTACAAATCAGCTTGTTTCTTTACGACTAATTAGGTAAATTTCGAAAATAAAACTAAGCAACATCTCAGTTTTGATGCACATGAGTTTTCTAAACGAATGAAAAATCTGTGAAAATGTATCAGATCCAAAGATATCATAAAGTTGATTTGCGTTCAGAAATTTAACTTACGAAAGGCCTAAAGAGTTTGTAAATCTAAACCAGAACAAGAGATAGTATAGCTGAGTTGAATGAAAAACTTTCTTAGTTTTAAAGAGTGGTGTGGAGTTATGACTATTTATATTTATATACGAAGAATTTGTAGGCGATCTATTAAGATTTCTTCTAAAAAGTCGGATATGACAGCCGAACTAAGTACTTGGACTCAAATTGCCGATTCCACACAAACTCTAGAAATCGCATCGACCTGACGCAACGCTTATGAAGTCCTTGGAGTAGAAGCATCTCTAAAGCTAGAAATTTACTGAAACCCTATCAACGACGAGATACTTCGTAAACATAATGTGTTGTCCTAATAACTTCGAAAAAGGTATGAAGTTTCTCAAAGATAGTCGTTATTTAGCAAAACTTATGAAGTAAATATCAAATGGGACAACATATGACATAAGTAAAACATGGATGGCAAATTAGTTAAGTTTTCACTGATCTTTCTTCGCTACCTAAAGGACTAGTGTGTACGAATACAAGAGTTATTGGATGCTATACATTCACTCTGATACATCATATGTATACTACAAGTATAAGAATGATCGAATAGAAGGATGTAGGAAAGCCTCTTGTCAATGGCTGTCCAATCTTCAAACACTCTATTTATCAAAGATTATTGCATTGGTTGATAAAGGAGGTGATCTAGTAGCTAATTTATGGCATATTGTTCGCTTTTAACTTGGTTATCCTCATCTACTGGAATAAATTCGTTGCAAGCGAGAACAGCAATCACAGTCACGGCCACAGCATGTCAGCAATTTGTAGTTAGGAGATATTCTTTGCATGTTTTTCTTGATGTTTTTCAACTCCTCGCAGCCTTTCCTTACAAATGCAGTTTTTGAAATTCATGGATGGTGCATAAACGATAAGAAGATCGAACTAAGTTCTTTTAAGAATGAAGTTAAACATATGAGGGTGGGGCAGCAATAACGGTGCCGATGATCATGAGCGTAGCGTTGGTTCTACCCCGCTGAGGGTTCACTGGACCTCTCATCTCTTTGAAGTTAATGACTTGGTATGATAGCTATCTCAGACGAACCAACTCCGTGCAATCCACTTAAAAATGTACCATAAGGGTCGAGACAGAAATTTTTAGTTTGACTCAAGCACATTTCGACGTTGTTCGTGACGTAAGTTAAATCCTCAAACATCAGCCAAACTCATACGAAAACACTGAGAAGACCATAACGGATTACGGAAGCGGAAGAGTGAATCGAATGCAAATGCTACGATTCCTACAATCGATGTGATAAAGGTCACTCAAAAAAGATCAGGAAACTCTAACAAATCCTCCTCAACGATCCAGAAACTTGCATCGCTTGACAATAAGCAGACCGAATGCAGATATGCCGCGCCTCACTCAGCAAGGTCCGCCTTCACCAGTAGAAAATAAGCTTCCTCCTTTTTATTCAGTGTTCTTCTGCCTGCTACAAAGTAATTCTAAGATTATTTCGAGCGCCTTTTTGAGATTAGTAACGTCTTAATTTTTTTGGCGATTATTACCTGATAGTGTATAAGCAGCGTCCTGTTTACATTTTCCCTGACAATGAACTTTTTACCAGAATACGGGGCTCACCTGCTAGCGATTCAGGTCTACTTATCCTTGGTTTCCGCACAAACTTCACATTATCGAACTCCGCTATTCGAGTTCGCACAAATGCTAACGTAATCGCAGCTGTGGTTCAACTTATGGTTCAAATTTCTGAGGTAGATCCCATGAATGTAGCAGAGTTCCCAACGACTTCTGTCGGCTCTCAAACGAAATTCATGAAAATTACTCCCTTAGTTAAAGATAAATGACGAACAAAACGAGTGCTTCATTACTACGAACTGCGATCTATTTACAGCTAATGAGGAAAAATTTCTGAACCGAGAAAGTTTGAACTAGATTTTGTAGATGAAACCATATTTCAGTCCTCAGTGCAATGTGTTTAATTCTTTTTTCAGATATGGGCACCTTTTTGATAATTCATGATTCCTTAACCTTTCATTGAAAAGTCCACATTTTGAAAAAGCATCAAGTTGTATGCATGTTCCCGTTCAGCCAATCTTGTGAATCCTGACAACGATTATCAATAAAGTCCAAGTAGGTGGTCTCATATATGTCCTTGAAACGATATATATCATAATAACTTGTCCCAGTTGACAAAGTAGCGCAATTTGAAACAGATTAATCTAATAATGTGGAGTGCTGTGCAAAAACATTTGCGTCAGCTGGGATTCCAAACCAGATCTCATTCTTTCCGGAAGCGTGTGCTGAACCGTTGCACATGTTTTTGCACAGCACTTCACATTATTAGGTACATTTCAATACCATGCCACCGCAAGAGGCGGTCAAATAAATGAATTTTGACAAATTAGTTTACTCATCACAAGGACACAAAAACCAGAATCGCCGCTACACTGAAAGTACAAAAGGATAAAGCCCTCGGCATTGATCAATCCCAGAAGAGTTTGCCATGCATTCGTGTTCATCTACCATCGCATGGGGTGACTGAATGCAAATCTGAACTTTACACTGAGGTGGCCTACCGATATATCAATTCAGTGCTGCTATCCTCTCACACAAAACTGGTACACATTCATCGGACCCTGCACGGATGGAAGGCTTGCTGAGCCATGAGCGCATAATCGAACTATCGATCAACGTCATTTTCTTCTCATTGCTGTTTTAATATGAGGCTAAATAGAGCTTTATTATTATCATGCCTAACGTTTCGGCACTATCACCTTCATCAGACCCACGGCGATTCGAGACGAATATCGACAGTAGTTGTACTTCGTGCTATGTCGGTCGTCTTAGTCGTTTTATCGAGACGAATCAAGTAGAGTGGACCACTACGTGAATGAAGTAACGTCCTCTGCGTTGCCTTTTAGACACGACTCCAGTGACCCAGCACCATTCGACAGTTCTTCAGGATACAGAACGGTCCTTGGGCGATTGTCAGCCGACCTTTTTATTTGCTCCTCCGGTCACAATCGTTCCTGCAACAGCTGGATTGATACAAGCTGACTAACAAATCAAATCTTGAATACCAATTTATATTGAACCTCAGTGGAGGGTACCAACATTTCCTTTTATTGATGATTTCAAGATGTATCATTGTTATGACTAACGTTTTGCCAGTTTCACCTTCATCAGACCCACGATGATTCCAAACGAGTGTCCACAACAATTGTTCTGCTTGCGGTCGTCGTAACCTTTGAATCGAGACGAATGAATCGAGTCGAGTGGAACGAAAACGAACATCACCCACTTGTGTCGCACAGCATCTTTAACCACTGCGCCACACAAGATCGTGGACGCCGCCGCAATATGACCATATTTTGAAATAACACCTTACAATTGTGAAAAGTGTTTTACTTAACAATTGGAATTTCAGCGACGTTGAGGGTTTCATGCAACATTGCTCAACGCGTACTCAACATGCTGACAGGGTCACGTTTGTTACATCGCCTTCAGCTTATCTCGGTTGCCGTCACAATAGACGGTGTAGTCCTAGAAGGACCCAAATTAGAAGGTATTGAATTCCTCTTTGCTGATCCACAAGGGTGTCTTCCGTTTGTGGTGATTACTTGGAAACGCCGTAGCATAATTATATCGGGTTTATGAAAACCAAACTCCAGCATATTGATGAGAGAAGATGAAACAGCGTTGGGTTGCGAATATTGCAAGAGGTTGGAAACTACCGTGATAACGGTTACAAGGCACGAGATGAATATCAAAAGTGCTCACACAAGCACGACATTTGAAGTATGAATATGAAGCTAGCTAAGTATATAAGTAAGTAAGGATGTCTACGGTAGTGTGATTTGGTAACCCCTATGGATTGATTGAGGTAAGGTCATATAGTAGGTGACTGTAAACGAGTACTTAATTTTTCTTCGAGTATACAAACGTATTCATGGATTTGCCAGATTCAAGAGCAGGAAGGTTCCCTACGTCAATTTACCCGCATAGCTGGAAATCGGACAAAGATTGAAAATGAAAAGCTTCAAGAGGTAATGATTTAGAGAAGATTTCATACTTATTTATGAAAAACGAAGCTGCTAAACGCGTGAGTTCAAGTTAGAATGGACGATTTATCAACGTGAAAAGTTCTCTGATTCCATCAATATCATCAGTTCACATATTCTACTACATACCTCCATAGCTGATCACAAATACGATCATGGGAATGCGAAAACTTTTATTGCCATGTTCATATGATGAAGACAGTAAGCTACCTGCCTTTCCTAATCTACATATCTTAACCTGACCGCTTTTTGATACTTAACACACATAATTCAAACTGTGAGTGAGATTTAGAGCAATTTCTTTGTAACTATATTCACATCTAGTGATTTCAAAAGTGCTAAAAATGTTCACCATGAGTAGTCCAATGCCAGAAAAGGTGTCCGTTTCATGGATTTAAATGAAATAGAAAACATTCTTTCAGATATGAGCAGAGAAATTTGGGTTCAGTAAAAATTTAGCGTTGTCCAGAAATAAGCGAAAACATAGTAAGACGGCAAGCATTTGAGATCAAGTTTATTAAATAGGTGAGGTAAGTAAGGTGAGAGAAGACTAAAATCATAAAGAGCTACCTATTTCTTTGAAGTCCTCCTTTTGATTATTTTTTTCAAAACCATTCCATTGGCCTTCAAAACATTTCAAGATGCAAAGCCACACCAAGAATTCCGTTCACTAGCTTTTTTTCCCAGCGCAAACACGACCTTTTCTCAAAGTGTTCCAGGAGTGAAAACAGTGATTAGTTATTCCGTAAATCGCTCCAAGTGATCTCTTGGGTAACTTGGCAATCCTTCCTAAATGGACGTTGGACTTAGTTGCGAAAGCCAGCGACAAATCGGTCTCTATGGACAGACTAAGCAGACAACTTTTGCATAAATCCACACATGCGTGAATAGCGTGCTCACGCGTTTGCTCTTTGTACGAGTCAGCAGCAGGTGTTTAAGGTATCCATTACTCAATTTCATTCATTTCCGTCCATCAAAAAATAACAATGGAAATCAGATGTGCACATAGAATAATGAACCAAAAAATTTTCGTTTCACAAATGTGTCATATAGTTACACTATTCTAATCGCACAATGACAAGAGATTGTAGAAGTAAAGCGGCAAAAACTGAAAACAATGATCATTTATTTCTAATTCGTCTTTGTTGATATCCTTGTAAAGAACAGGAAGACAGCGGACAAAGACGTCTTGAAGCAATTATATAGAGATCAAATGCTAATCACAAATGAAATGAGAAGGCTGAGTACCTTGAAAGCTTATATGGTTCACACTAAAAATTAGGAATGACGAAAAAAAAGCTCTGTTCAAAAACCTTTAACCGATTTCCTTCTCTGATTTAATCGGAATTTTGCACATGCACAAACAAAGTTCAACTCAAGAAAAAACTGCGAGATAAATGTTATAGACAATATTAGACCACAATATAGTTAGCAAAATTGTAGCCACACAATATAAAAGTTGCTGTGCCATCGTTCCACAAAAAGTGCTCAAAACGCTTCAATCATAACGCAGTAATATTGTAAAAAAAAGAGTTCACTTGAAACACAACTACGAAAAAGTGAAATGGGCACAAAAAATCGCAAATTTTTATCTGTTTTTCTCACATCAACCAACGAACAGTCCACATCAACGATACTTAGACAGTGAGACGGAACACGCTCTTAAAAGATGATTAAATGTACAAAAATAGTGTAGAACCTGTAAAAATTAATGCAACGAGAAGCACTGAAAAAAAAGGGGAAAACTTTTACGAGGAAATTGAGAAAATCGAGATCGAAAAGAAGATCAAAATTCAAATAATCGCTATGCATCAGCTAATTTTTTTGAGATAGTCTAATACTACAATAACTTTACAGCTGCTTTATTTATTTCAAAAAGCTTTGAATGAAGCCATAGCTATCGCATTATTTAAGGAGGGCGTAAGCTTCGGCTTAACAGATGATGGCATGTGTGCGAATGTGTGTACATGAATGTATGTCTGATGTATGCACGTATACACACATGTACGTATATATGGAGGCCTTTATGTATGCATGTGCATATATGCATATATATGCGTATATATATATGTATATGCATATGTATATACGATATACTATGTGTATACTTACGGGTGCATCTTATGTACATATGAGATGGGTTTATTAAGGAGTGGCTAAGTAACCGCAGACGCTTATTCTCGCCACTGAGACTAAGCTTGAAAAGCATGACAGGTCAACGATCACTCTCATCTCACTGGAGCACAACAGCAGCGTTCCCCAGACTAACTACTTATTATTATTCAACTGTAAATCAATAAATCAAAAAATTTGTTATAAGGGAGTAGGCAGACTAAGTCAGATATAATACTGGAACTATAGGTTATTCAGATCTCTTGTCTTTCTATTTCTTTTTTCAAGATAGTTCCGAAAATGTGTAAAATTTCTCAGTGAAAATGGCGGAAATCAAAAATGGCGAGAAAAAACTACAGATGTGGGCGAAAGATGTTCGTAATGTATAGTGAATTTAAAAAAAAAATATATATATATACATAATCAAGTTACTGAAAAACACGAGCTCAATTATCATATTTCATCTACTTTTTTTGTTTGAATGAATAAGTATATGCCTGTGCTTTCAAGTAACTTGAACTACACCTCTCTAATAGGGTGCTCTAATAGGATGTGTTTCAAATGTCCAACAGAGTAATTTGCTCACACTTTGCAGAATCGTCGACAGAAGTTATAACAGATGAAAGGAATAGTTGTAAAATCAGAGAGATGAAAGAAAGAAGAAGATTGCTTTTATGATAAAAAAGTACGGGATCTAAAAGTGGAACCAAAATTTGAAACCCAACTGGATTGAAGTTGTAAAGGATGAAATTCTGCTTGAAATTATCACTGATTTGGGATTTAGAGAGTATTGCCTGTATCACTGCAGCCTTCTCACGTCCGGTGACGTTAATAATATAAAAAAATTGATTAATTTTATTGACAATGCTCACGTATACACAATAAGAACCTGAATTTAATCCCATCGCGTGAACTATACGAATAGAACGATAGAGAATTGTAACTCTTCAAAAGATTATCATAGAAGATTTTGATTCGAGAAACGTTGGCTTGTTCGTTTTAAGGGGCGCATGTAGCGCAGTGGTTAGAGGTGATGATAAATATTCAATAAAGTGGTTACTGGTTTGATCTCGCACGCCCGACTGATTAAGCCTTCCATCCTCCAGGCTGGAAAAATGGTACAAGATTTTTGTGGGAAGGCAAACACAACATATGTATATCAGTAGGTAAACATAGGTTATTGTAAAGGCGGACAAGCAAGCAGTCATCTCTAACATCACTAAATGAAGCCGAATCCATAACACATTTTCGAGGGATATTCAACTTTGAGCACTTAATTTCTTTTCCGTATCGTCAAAGTTCAAATAGGCTAAGGTAACCACTGAGCAAAATCTTTTAAGTCATTGTGTTAGTTGATAAAATAGAAAGGCGACGAAATAATTGCTAATCTGATAAAGAGATGTAGAAGAACACTCAGATTTCACACTTTAGAATAATAAGCTTGTAAATTTTTTAATGAGCAGAGATGTGTTTTAGAAAGCTGCCAGGAGTAAATCTCATATATGTTTGTATTTTTTGAAGAGGATAAATTGGGTTTGACTCAATATTGAATTAGTGGCTCATCATGAAGCGATTGATGAAGTTAGTGATGAACTTCAGCAAAGGGCCCACAATTTAGTACCACAAATAGTAATTGCCAAATGCACGATCAGAATTTATGGGCACCGTTAATGTTTCTATATGGTTTCGAAATAAATCTACCATCATCGCTTCTTGAGTAATCTTCACCAATTGAATAGAAAATAAACTAAGTGACATAAAATGCCCTGAGGAAAAGGCGAGGCAGTGATTCACACTGATCAGTTTTCTTATGAAATTTTGGTCAACACAACATTTGCATCCATAGCAGTAGCAGAAGAGTCAAATTCTCATATATCAAGCTCAGAATATCCCTCGTATTACACCACTTTATATACGGCACAAAAAAAGAAATAAACAAATAAACGAATAGACACGCATACACAAGTGTCAGCATACACACACACACACACACACACACACACACACACACACACACACACACACACACCACACACCACACACCACACACACCCACTCGACACACACATACACACACA
Source organism: Parelaphostrongylus tenuis (assembly GCA_019055375.1). Classification (NCBI taxonomy): domain Eukaryota; kingdom Metazoa; phylum Nematoda; class Chromadorea; order Rhabditida; family Metastrongylidae; genus Parelaphostrongylus; species Parelaphostrongylus tenuis. The sequence continues at coordinate 103,636 of JAHQIW010001482.1, forward strand.
CACACACACACACACACACATACACACACACACACCACACACCACACACCACACACCACACACACCACACGACACACACATACACACACACACACACACATACACACACACACACACACACACACAGACGTGCAAGCAGACATAAGCGAAAGAAAACAAGTAGTGAGCAGCATGAGCCCAACTCCTGCGAAGCGAAAATTCACATCCATTTACATAAAAGATGTGCAAAATTAAAACCAAGAAAGCTCTTGAAGGCAATGTTTTAGCTGATGAATGTTTCAAAAAGTGAGGACGATCCAAGAGCACGGAAAGCGACGACGACGACAACAACAATGACAGGGACGGCAATGACGAGAACGAAAACGACGGCGCCAATTAACAATTACATGTAGTGATCTTTTCTAAAAGCGGTAGCGCTAGTATGGAACACTTTGAGGTATTGAATTATATAAGTGCTGAATACGTGCTATCTCACTCGGCAAGAATAATCTAAGTGTTTGCATTTCAGGCTTGAAGTTCCTTAACTAGACGACAAGAAAGAACTGCTGGAAACTAATTCGATTTGTTCTACTCTTCATTCGGCAGGATTTTGCCTGCCGTGTTCGGTAGTTTGATCCGAATGAATCAGGTGACATACTTGTCTTATAGAATTACTATCCTTTTCGCTACTACAACGTAACAAAACATAATACTATAAGAAACAAAGCATGAGAACGGATATGTGAGCAAGCGTGTACCCTATTTCGAAATCATGGCCTAATTGCTAGATGAAACTCGATGCAGCCAGTGTGTTATGATTCCACACTCAGAGATTATGATGGCTTCGTCGTGCAAGGTCCATTAGAAGAAACACAAATGCTTCTTGGAAAAACACATTCGTTCTAAAGTTTACGAGAAGGGTCAATTTCATCCAGATTTTTGACTGAAGCAACAAAAGTGCATCATTTTTTTGAAGTATTGAAACTTGCTTTTTACATTACCGGATCAAAACGGTGAGTAAAATAGGATAATTGGATTGAGATCTGTGAAATTCCGGTTACTTTGCATCTTTGGTAACAACTCCACCATTCTTAATACTACCAACGGGTTCATCACATAAGGTGCTATTTGAATAGAACGGCAATTATTAGTGTTATGGATAGCTATGGGAATGAAAAAAGTAGTGAAAACAAAGGTAACGGCAGTTTCTATGGTTTCTTGTCGAGTACTTTAACGAATTACTCAGCAGTAAGTTGCATTAACAACAATTTCGCTTTGAATGTCGATGGTTTTGCAAGCAGCCGTATAGCGTAAATTGCGGAGGAAGCGATTGTTTGCATACGAATTGATGCGATTAACACTAAACGAACATGATTTTCACCTAATAGGAATTGTTTAGGTTGCATTACATAGGTGCAGATTAGAGTCGATTAAAGAATACAACGATTTCTCACTGATTCTGAATTTTTTTAAGACAGAGGCTATTTGCAAAGCCATGCTATCGGTAAGGGATAAATTCAAAGAACTACACATTGAACGAGCAAAATTTATTAGGAAAGCAAATGTTTCCGTGAACTTTTGTCGATAATTATGGTCAGATTAGGGTTCTAGCAACGATAAACAGGTATACATTTAGAAAATAGATGAATACGCTGTAGCAGATCAGAATAAGTTCAATCTGATTTCGGTCTTGGATTTCTAATATAATTCAAAATCTTAGAGATTATAGGGATGAGCAAGGACTCAGTGGCCAAGATGAAGTGAAAATGGAGAGAAAAAAGTTTTGAGTAAAAAAAAACGACAAAGGTGGTTGGTGGTTGTTCTTAAGACGGGTTACTACTTCATAGAGCTCACGTTCGACGTATAACAAGTAAGAATCAGCGTACGCAGACAACCGGAAAAAGCAACATTCACAAAAATTCGAAATCAGTGTGTACTAAACGAAACATATTGTCAATTTTAACAGCCTCTTATGTCCACGTGAACGAGATGAAACACTTTCAGATACTACTGAATACTATGAAGCAAAAAATTACTGGTTGTAGAACTTTAAACGTTGATTATTATGTAAGAATCGGAAGAACGACAAGTGAGCGAACATCTCTCACCGCAATGATTCTGAAAGAGCAAATTCGAAAACCATCATGCCAATATTTTATTGGAGAGAATCTTTTATTAGGAAAAGAGAAGGAAAGTTTCTCAAATGGTTTACGTCACAATGCTGGATATCATTTTAATAATTCCATAGCTAAACTCTTCGAAGAAGTGGTTTGAACGAAAAATTTCGATGCTCGCATTACTGAAAAATTGAGGACATGCATCAAATAAATGTTTAAACGCATAGTTTTGGTAATAATTTTTGTAGAAAATGATTTTTGGCATGAATATATGTAACAGAATAAAAAGTATGCATCTTTTCTCGTTGACTTGGCATTTTTTTCATAAAAAATCTATCAATATTAGTGAGATTTTCGACGGAGTGAAAGCATTAGGGATTCGCAATGAGCACCACTGATAATAAGTTAGTGAGAGGGAGAATAATAGAGAGAGTGAGTTTAGCACTTCGTCGACGAACATCATATTATGTGAGAAGGGATCTGCTGATTCCAAGCACCTCAATAATTATTCCATTCACCTTGAAAAATGTAAAGCGTATTAAACGATTTGAATTCATCACTCTTTATAAAACAATACCGGAAAATTTTGAAGTTCCAAGGCAAATTCATTAGTGTGAAAAGCGAAAGGTGAAAAGCTGTAACTACAGGAATTCAACTTTAGTGCTTTACGCTTTCAGACGAGTCTGGTAATTTTTTTCCAACCCCCAAAACATCGATTGGCTGACGAGTTCGGGACCCAAAACTGGCCCGGGATGATCTAGTATGTATTGTAGGATGACTTTAACTGCTTAGCTGAACTCTCATCATACACGCAATAAGATAATAATTAAACGAGGAACAAGAAGCAGTCTTTACTGTGGCATTCACTAAAGAGCTTTATTGGATTTTGTATCAAGAAGCTGCAGTACTTTTTTTAACTGCCCACGTTGGTCATTGCATCTCACTAAGAAAGCAATTTCACCTTGTAAATAAAGTAGTTTCCGCAAATAGTCACCTTTAAGAGCTGGCCATTTCTGGTTTGTACTAATCAGCTGAAAGGTGAACAGACCTTTCGCTGTAGCATTTGGACTCCCTCAAACGAAAATGAGCGAAAATGAATGTTTTTGACGATATTTGTTTAATCAGATGGTTCTGTCCATTGGAAGTAGTGGATTTGAAGAGATCTTGTCGTTACTTCCGGTAAAACTGAAACAAATCAGAAGCATTATGATGATAAAGCTATTCATGATAGAAAGAGTTAAGATCCCTTTAGCAGAAACTTCAGAGTTTTTCGTGGAAAACTTGCAGCTTAATCTCATTTCAGCGCATTTCACAATCAAATTATACTTATCGTTACTACACGTGGCAAAGAAGCTGCAGTCAATAGCCTCAGTGATTCCCATACTTCGAACAGAAAAAACGATGTCAAACTCACTGCCAATAGTGTGAAAGAGGTTTGATCAACGGCCATAGACTAACTAAACGGCGTGCTTCATCAGATCCACTTTTATGCAGATTTGTGAGCACTGGAATCGCCACGGCTTTCATGCCGATTTGCTTTACTGCTTAGAGAAGAAATAAATTCTAAAAAATAAAGTCGTCGGAAGGAAACTGATAAAACTTGCATGCTACATGAATTTTTTACCTTTTGATAGGAACAAGATCGGAGAAAAAAGGCTGTGTTCATGTCGAGAACAAGAGGGTAGCGCAGTGGTAGTGTTTTCCGTTCATTTCGCCGTCCTTCTGCACTCTCTCCAGTGCAGGTGGAGCGCACTATCACGGCTATCTCAGTATGACAGAGAGAACCTACTCGACTAGTTTCGCACGACAGTCGTGACCGGTGCAGAAAAAAAAACTCTTACAGACGAGCCCACGCTTAAAAAGAAGAACCTTTTCGGAAGGTGGATGCGAGAAATCGAATCAAATGCCAAAAGTGCATTGGACCGCATTCTGTGACACATATGATGTTGGATCACATAATATAGCGCTAATGAACATTTATAGAGAAGTGATTCGTTTGCATTTCCGACATAAAAATATCAATGTTTCTGATGTGGAAATGCAAATCAGTCATCAAATAATCGCTGTTCTAGAGCGGAAGTCAAGGAGAACTCGAACAGATTACACAGCTTATCTTAATGTAAAATTTATATCATTGAGCAAAAGAATAGCTTGATTTTCGACAGGCTGCATTACGGTGTGCATACGTTTTCACAGTGCACTAATAAAGATTAAGCATATACACATTTTACCTTTTATCTGTTTTTCATTCTTTCAATTTAATTCCATTTCCCACTGTTTTTATTAACAGCAAGAAAAAAGAGAATCAAAAAATAACAAACACTAGTGGGGGTACTTTAGCCTGCTCTCTTAGAACTGTGAAGGAGTTGATTCGAACAATATTCAGCGGCATTGATAAATAAGACTACAATGCTCAAGCAGCTGCAGAACTCTTGCGCTATAAGCTGCATGACATCTCGCATGATGGTAACTAGGAAGTAGGATGAAATCAAGTAGGGCTGAAATTTGCACGCTAAATGTGAAAAACTGATCGGGCAAAATAATGCATGGAAAAATTGTTAGGTGGACGCGAATAGAGCAAGTGTCCTGCAATATACATGTAATTGCTGATTTTATATCAAGCCTACCATCCTTCCACATCAGCAAGTCAATACCAGAGTTGTCCAAAAAAGTAAGAACAATGTTTTGAATTGTGACCAGTAGGTTATTACTATTCACTATGTAACCAAACTATGCGTTAAACATTTCAATGATGTTTGATGGAGTGTGAATGCATGGAAAAATCTAAGCGGTCGGTCAACGTGAATTCTTTACGCTTTTATTAAATACAACTAGAAAATCCTTGATTTAACTGTGGCCATATTTCAACTGACTAAAGTAACAAACTTTCTCTCATTGAATACTATTATTAGTTGAAAATCGCCGGTTCCCCAAAAAGACACTTCACGAATAAAATTTGCAAAAAATTCACTATGAGGCATTTGGTAATACTCAAACTCACCAACTATGTCAAACGTAATCATCTATGTGATAGCCTTTCATTTCGCATGAATGAACATCTCATTAAAAGAAACGTCTGCAAACTACATTCAAAGCATGTTGAGTAATAGTGCTTTTGCTACTGATGTACGGAAAAGTCGGGATAACAGTAGCTTTTGTCAGCTGGTTCTAAACATCAGTTTTTCTTTATAATACCTCTAGCAGGCATATAACCAAGAATTATTGCATCACACCTTAGGTATGTGGACACAGGTAGCTCTGTTGTAGCGAGACCGCTGAACTCACACTGAACCGTATTTTATAGGGCCCAACGCTAACCAAGTTGCCCCACCCCTCTGGATTGAAGAAATCACTACCAGAGATACCAAAAAAAAAAAAAAAAAAATCCAGTCCACAAGATCTAGAATGCCTGGTATTTCACGGGGATCAAACTGTGATGACGGTGCATGGAAAATTCTAAAAAATCCTTCCCAAACACATTTATGCACATTTACAATTCTCCGTCTTTTACATGTTACCATGAGACCCTCTCGATTTATCAATTCTTGGCAGTGCTATTTTACTGCTCAAAGGTCTTCTTTGAAAGCATAACATTCTGTGATGCATGTATAAATGTTGGTTGATCTGACAGAGAGGACACCTCTTATAGATACTACTGCATCAAGTAGTGCTTCAATTACGTGTTTTATTGTAATTTTTCTCAAATGTTCTTTCAAAAGCGAAATAATCACAAGTGAGAGCTGGTTGTTGAATTGTTTTCATTAAAACAAGATATCGAAAGTGCTAATATGCTCTCAACTGCGATTCAAAGTGTTTACAAATTGTCGCGAGCTCTCGGAATAAACGTATAAGGGCCTCATGTGGAACGAAGCGAGTTTATGACCTCATGTTGAGGATTAATCGAGCTCATTATCTCTCGAAAGCACTTGAATGGGCAAAGTTGGGGCCATTTATGAATTTTTCCTTAGAACTGTATTATTAAGAATATTTGACTGCACCGTTGATCTTAGCATTCTTCTGAATTTTTTCTTTCGAAGGTGGTCTAGTTTTAACTCAATCATTGCTGTCATATAAGGTTTCTCTGAATCCAACCACACAGTGTAATTACCTACTCTTCTCCAATTTTCTTACATAGAATCCGTGTAGTCGAGTAAGGTACCCACCTATACACAAACGGTCAGTCCTCGGTGCGATCCTAGCAACAGACCCACTGAAATCTCCATCTTTTCGAATGTGTAAAATGGCACCAGACCTATTTAGGGTGATAGTATCACTGAAGGCCACTGGAAGTCTTTGTAGCTAAGAAAAATGCGTTCAGTCATCTCTACGATGCCAGAAAAAGTAGAATGCATTGCGTTATTAATCATGTGATAAACAAAGTCAAAAAAAACTACAACACAAGATTATCATTGAATTTCTGTCGAGAGAGTAGAACAGCTATTCCGAAAATCATGCACGTACTAAACAAAAAAAGTGTAGCAGAATTATGGAAATATATCTGATAATTATTATTTGAGCCAACATGTCATGTGGCCTGTTATGGACACTTGTGCAGTCCGATACACGTATTTCGGCTTTGACAGCCTCGTCACTCGGGCAGGCCCTCCGTCTTCAACCGATTCTCTCCGGGTGCTCTCGAAGAATTATAGAAATGTTATCGGATTTCAAAATGCGATGTCGTACTCAAGAAGCAATTATCATTTCGCTATATAAAATAATCCTTCACAGAGAATTTTGCGTTGCGGATTCGCTTAAGCATAGAAACTTGTAATGCACCTTGCGCCATATATACCTTTATGTATGTATGTATATATACATAAATATATATACATATATATATAAATATATATATATGTATATATGCCACAACTACTCGGCCACGGCTCCGCCATATATGTATCATCTTGCCAACTTTGCGAGTTATTATGAGCCCTCATCGCTCTCTCTCGTCTGTCACGCAGTAATTAGGTGTTGTCGCGCGCTTCCGTGCTGATCTGGTACTCAATTGATGAACTCATTCCATTATTCCTATTTTTGTTTCAAGTATTTGATAAATACTACAAAACCTACGGTTATCAGTTCCACAACATCCTTACAGAAAAATTCAATGTTATGGGTAGCATACAATGTAGAACGAGATCTCGTAATAGATGCACAAAAATTTTTGAAAAGGATTCCCTATAATTATCATTTTTTTGTTCACTGGGAAGCATTAGCTTTGTTTCTACTGTCGATAGTCTTATTAAGGTCTCATCAGTAGTACTCATCCAAATCCTCATGATAATTGATCATTTACTTACGATTACTTCGAAAGTTCATCATAAACTACCACAGTGTTACTTCATGTCGCGACGCGGTAGCGAGCGTGCTGTGCAAGAGTCCAGCGTCGTTGTCAAAGCATATATATATATATATTATACATATATATATAAATATATGTATATGTATATATACAAATGTATAACATATTTGCATATGGAAATAACAACGACAATATATTTCGACAATAATACAATGCAAATGTAATAAATACTTACGAAGTATCCTTTTGTTGATGATGAACAGCAACTATTTAGTTCCTCTAGGACAACAAAAAGGTGCGTAATTATGACATTATATTTATACATAGATATTGATATATATGTATACATATATATATATAAATATATATATATATATATACACCATATATGTTATAAGCATTGCTACATTTTGCAGATTGCTGAATTAATGGTGATGAATAAATACTTGCTAAATTGATAGCTTGTGTTACGATGTTATTCTAAGAGATATGTTGTGATATTGTCTTAGTGACTTGAGCATATTGAAGTAAAATCGAAAGTACAACATCAAGAAAAGTTACAGTTAGGCGTCGTGTTAGGGTGTCGGACCAGCAAAGCAACCTTCTTCCCGATGGACGGCAATACGAAGCACTCGTCATTGCTCTACTCGCCACCGAGTCGACGTGAACGCGAGGGCATGGGTAGCGCCGTGTGTCAGGTCAGCGGTCTCCAATGTGTTGTGTGTTGTATAGTTATTTTTAGCAGAAGACACTATAAAGTCAATAAAATATTCGAGAAATATGAGTCCGAAATATGCATTCTTTCTGGAAAACCAATTCAAATTGATGAAAGCGAATCCAAAAAAATGGAGCTTTCAAACTGACAAGTGTAGAATTTTAGAACACTTGAGCATTATTTATGCTAAAATACGTCCCTCTCTAAATTTGTGATTTCGCTATATAAATGCCAATATGCCCACTCTGATATTGATGGAACGGGCTAATCACTTCAAAAACAAAACGATACATTTACATTGTTTCCATTAGTAGGATGTACTACGCAAGTCTTTCCACTGATCACATTTACCGACAAATCAGCATTTTCAAGTTGTCAAATGAATACAAAAACAGGACAAAAAAAGGAAAAATGTGATACGACAGTAAAGAATAGGCTTGTTTTCGCAAACCATGCGATTTTCTTGCTGAAATATGGGAATTTCCAAGAAAGAACACTGTTATTCTAACTAAAAAGAATTCTTATGAAAGACATTACAATGTTCAGTAAAGCAAATATCTCCGGAAATTCAAATTTATCATATGCATTTTCTTATACCCATTGTGGCGTGCGCCAATACAAATTCACCCCGAGACACGACGCAGCGATAACAGCAGGTGAGGGAGACGCGAAACCATGCGGTATAGTACAAAATGGGTCACACCGCATTCGAGGGGTTAAGGCAAAGGTATGGAAAGAAGGCAATTAGTGGTTGATATCATGAAGACAACTGTGCTTCGCAATCTGCCCTTTCTCAGTAAGCGAAGGAACAATAAGTTACGTCACAAGTTGGAAACGGTAAGCAACATTTGGTACATGAATATTTTTCATTCACAATCCGTCAGCTGTATATTTTCTGCAGTCACGATGTCCACGAATCAGCTTAAACGGGCACCAGCTGCTCAGTTCGCTTTCATCGTGTACCAGACGTTTAATGACACAAAGAACATCATATTACAATGTTTCTTCGACAATGCAATGAAGTAACATCGAAAAGATTTTCTGACTAATCTGTGGCCTAGATTTCTTATTGAGAAGCTTTCCAAACTAAAAAACCAGATCTTTCTTGGCATGAATGGAATTCGGGAACACGCTCAGTCTCAAAATTCTGACGGCAAAAGTCGGTGAACACTATTCCGGCACACGATAGAGAAGAATTCAAACTTTGTTGTCACTGTAACAAGTGATTAGCGATGAGCGAATAAGATATTCTGGATAACTTGTGTCCTCAAAACGTAGATTAAGATTATGCCTATCTTAATGAATAGGAATATAGTAGCTCAAAAAACGAGTAGAATTTGAGAAGTATTAGGTTGAGGAAAACGTTCTTTTAACACACGCCGAAAATTCAAGGTTCACACATATATTTAGTCGAAAAGAACAATAGTTACTTTTCAAAATGGTTATCACCTACGAACTTCTGTCAACGATTTGTAGGCTTCCAGATCCGCTCGTAATTGCCATTCCTTGGGCTTTGAATCGAAAAACTTCTGACATGCTCTCTAACTACTTGGCGATCGAATTGAAATCTGGACGCGGCACGCGACGTAGTTGCACGACGAGCGTGGCGAGCTACAAACATAGTGCGGCAGTCTTCTAAAAAATTTCTACTTTCATCGTCACTAAAAGAATTTTAATCGTCAACAAATCATAGGAGGTGGTAGGAGAAAGGTTATTAAAGCTATTTGTAGCAAGTATATTGGCGATCCTCCTCCCTAGAATCCCTCGTTCCAGGAGAAAAGCTAGGTACTCACAAAAGTGGAGTTTCGAGTTGTCATTCAACATTTTCCGGTTGTCTTATCCATGCTCATTTATATTTCAATCATATTCATCTTTCATTCAATACGTTGGCCACAGATGACTTTGATACAATTTAGCTAATGAGTAAGTAGTCGAATAATCAAATGTATTATCATTTTTATGTCTCAATCAAATTTCAAGACATAAATGCATTGGTTGTAATATTTTCAGATTCCATATAAATGTTTCTCATATATATGTATATATATATTATATATATATGTACGTATACGCGTATGTATGATCTGCTACGAGATTTGGTGTATTGCTGTGGAAGTTATACATTGTATACGAGATATCCTACAACGAAAGAATTCATTCCCAGCAGACAGATATCTGTGGCGAAAGGGTGGACGATTAGCTGGAAAAGACGGTCTTACACCTGGAAGATACGCGATAGAAATGGAGAGTAAGAGTTGAAAATAAACTCATTTTTGTAGCTTTCTTGTTGAATGCAAACTCTTAGGAAGTATTGGCGTATTTTCTACTAAAAATGCCTACGGAAATTCCTATGATAATATGTTGTTCCCTTGTAATAACGAAGTGTCCAGACCATCTAAATTTTGCTCTATAACTTGTCAACAAACCCTCCGCAAAGTTCGATCGATGAGATAACTATGCCGAAGGAGCGGCGTATTTTTTCCTCTCTAGAATTACTCCGTAAAAACCTTTTTAGAAACCAAGCATGGTACTGCGATCTCTATTTTTTTTAGCTATCAAATGATTACTAATAGTCTACCGAAAAAACAGGAGGTGCATTGTAAAAGCACTTTTCTATGTGAATGCTCTTTAATTTGTTCAATCCAAACTCTGTTGATGCCTTTTCTGGCTGCATAAAAGCTCCCTTCATATATGTTCCTTCTATGACTTGCATTTTGTGGAAAATCTGTTTTCAAGTTAACTTCTCATAAAATGTACAATGTACATAGCGATAGGAATGTACAGTGAGAACTCAAACTATGGTTTTCTCAAAGATAAACTTTTCGACTTAAAAGGAATTACTGGAAGACGTGAACATTATCTATGCAAAAAATACGTTTCTCCTATAGATGATCTACTCTTTCATAACAAAAGAATTGCTAAAAAGTCAAAAATGAACCTCATTGGTCCCAAAACGCCAGTGTAAAGTTCAGACAACAGACTATCTAGTCCAAAAGCAAAACGCAGTCCTTTTTTTCATTTATTACAGCGCAATAATATTTTTTCTTTAAATCAAGCCCAATGAAGAAATCCCCATTCCTCAAGCTATTGATTGACTACCAAAAGTTTAGTGAAAATTTCTATTAGATAAAAAAAGGCAAGGAAACAAGAACACATTTCACAAGATGTCTCTGCAGTTCGCACAATTCAAAATAAAAGTGAAAGTTTTTCGGGCCGCTAAGTGTTGTTCTATTGAAAACAAGTGTGTAGAAATATTGTGATATGTGATATTGCAGCTGGAAATATGTTTCCTTTCACGATAATGTGGCTTTCTCATTGAAACATAGAAGATATTTCGATACATGGGAGTTCTCTTCAGTATAAGACTATTTGTAGAAGCCTCATATGAGTATTTCCTCGAAATCGAAGTCTATCGGGATCAAAACGTGCGATATAATCGCGAAAAAAAATTCGCTGTGAAGTTGCAACAGCTTGCTCCAAAGGCAAAACGCAATTCACTTTTCAATTATCAATTCGTGCTTTCAGAAACTAAGCTTATTGCTGGAATCTTCAGTTCTTAAACTACTGAATGATCAATGTTGATCTGAGGAAGAAGTTCTTTCTGAAAAAGGAAGGAAACCCACACAATTTTCACACAAATTGAACCGCATCCACGCCATTCGTGATGAAAAGTGTAGAACTTCAGGGCAACAAAGTGTTCATTCTACAAAAAATACGTTTATAGAAGTTCATCTAAACAGTCTGATCTTTCATCGTGAGTATGTATACCTAACATCAAAATTCTAATGCATGATACCAAAAATATACTGTGGAACTGGAGCAACGCACTTTGGAAGGAAAGCTTTACCTTCTTCTTCGTCGTTAGGAGAATGTAATATAGAAGGTCTTCCAAAAAACTAAGCTTAGTGTGAGGTCGGCTTCCTTTAAGCTATTAAGGGCTACGAAAACAATGTTTAGAAGAAAGATGAGAGTCATGTGACAACTGAAAGTGAGTTTGCATTAGAAAAGATATGGTTCTTTTGTTGTATCATATAATGTATTCCCGGCACATAGACGTTTTCTTTACCAAAAACCCTCTTAAGAACTTTGAGAAAAAGTCCTTCAAAGAAAAATTCTCTATTTTGTGATCTTTCATCACGTAATGCTGATAATGTGCCCTTAGAACCTCAATCAATGAATAAATTTTTATTTCCATGAAAGCGCGTGGTGATACGAACCAGCCGCAGCCCTCCCCAGCTCGCCGTAACCGCCCACGCCATGTACCGAAAATGGTACATATGGTCGTCAACGAGTCACTTGATTAAATATCTCGAATGGGCGCCCAAGCAATGTTCCATTGGGTAGAAACGAGACCATAATCGGACGGCGCAGCATCTGCACTGTAGGCTGGGTGCGACAAAATCTCGACTCCCTCCAGATCATCAAACTTTTCATTAGTTTTCATTGCGGTATGAGATTTGGTAACGTCTTACTGAAACAGCTCGCGCTTTCGACAAATCAACGTTCGATTACTTTTATTTAAAGCATCGCAGAATTTGATAGAAAATAACTAGCCTCGCTGTGGAAGTCTCTTATCTTATGGAAATGTTTCTAAGATATTCCCATAAATTTTCAATAACCGATACTATGTGAAATAAATTTGCAATATGAAATTTTCGCAGGTGTTCAGGAACTTTGTCCGAAACCTAGTACTATTTTGATAATTTTGATAGTAAGTACAGAAAAATCATTTCAAGGCTTGAATGAAGTTGTGATATGAATAGAACTTTCAGCCGAAACTGGGATTGAAACGACACTACTGTTTTTTGCTCGCAGCGGTGGACAAATCAAAATAATGCGACAAGGCAGAAAATATACAACGTCCACCAAGTTAACGACAACGCCAGTTATAAGGACAGCATGTGGACATGAAAGGCATAAAATCTAAAATCCGCTATAAAACTCTCCATCCCTATTAGTAGATCATTTAGCGCGTTTGGGATGAAAACTTTCTGCCCCTCTTACATTTTTTCGAAAAGGTGTCAAATAGAAAAAATCTTGGAATTAGAGTGCAAAAAAATATTACGTTTCGCTTTCGGGCATATATCACCAGGATCACACGATCGTGTAAAGTAAAGCATAGAGTGCCTGAATGTGGAAAAATTTGAATTTTTCTTGAAACATGAAAAGTTTTCCGAATAGATAAAGAAAATCGCGCCTTTTCCGGACGGGAAGTTGAAATCTCTGCGCGCAACGTGAAACGATAGGTACACAATGTTTGCTATCTAGTCAAGAAACTTTATCTCCACTTCAAAAATTCCTATGTTTCTTGCATAAGATTGTAAAAAACTCTGTTCTATCGTTCCATAAGCATTATTCTCTATTTTTTTCCATATGTTGATTAAACCTGTCCTGCAATTCAAGCAATGGGATTACCGCTTCGAGTACGAAAGGTGATCTTTTTTCGTCCTTAGAGCATTCTATGAAGTCTTCTCTAAAAACTAAATCTTTTGAAGAAGCTTTTTTCAAACTGCAGAATCGAAACTAAGGGGTGACTACTAAAGCTCCTGTGAAAAACCGTCTACACACCCTTTTCCCAACGAAAAAAGGCTCCGAAATAATTATGAAACAGACCATCGAAGAAAGCGCGTAACAGAGACTTTTTTTGTTTGTCCTAGAAGCGTAGATTCAGAAAAATGGCAAAGAAAGAGATTCTTTTCAATGCAGCAATTTTAATGATATTAGTTCTTCATCAGACACAACAAACATGCTAAAAAAGCAAAGCGATCCCACAACTAACGTTCCTTCAAAAGCTTTTATTATCACACTGCGATGAGAACGGAGCAGCCGCTGTGTTAGTATGGTGGCCACATTGCTCTCACTTTTCCGTATACGACGGCAATTTTTGTTCCACTTGCCTGACGGTGGAAAAGCTGCCAATGTGGTGACCAAGTCTAATGAAAAAGCTAAGCAGACGAGAAGCAACGAATGTTGCCTCCCCTGCTTCGTTTTGTATGACGTATTTGGTCGCAACGCTCGTTACCCACATTGACCGCTTACTTGTATCAACTGTTACGCTGTTCTTAGTCGATTGATTGTAGCAAGAACCCATAAGATTTCCTTTTCTTTTCTTATCGCATGCAAAAAACTATTCACTAAGTCTTCCGCGAAAGAATTCTTCAAGCTCGTTCCTTTCTTGTAAGCCTTTCATAAAGAAATCGGACTAAAGGACTCATAGGTCTTTTTGAGGTCCCCTCGGCATCCCGGGGAATTCGACTTATAACGACTCTGGTCCATCTCTTGTCGTTAGATGAATTACGTGTTCGGCCCATCGTGTCCTCGATACCCTGGCGTATATTCGATGTTTTTGATTTACGATCGTTTACTTATGTCAAAATATCGGATTATTTCTCCCATTTGCGAGGTACGAGATACTCCAAGCAACAAACTTTCCAATCTGAATAATGCCAGGTGATCTTCCATACTGCCTACGTAGCGACGTTTTTGATGCGTAAGTTACTTTTAAAACAAGAGTAATCGAGAGCTTAAAAAAGGTGAACCTCAAACTCGGATGTTCATTGTTCGTTTACTACATTCTCGGTAGTTGCAAACTCTCGCCACGCCGCTTCACTCCTGCTGCACAACTTTAGAGCTAAATCGTCCGGCATAATAGTTTTACAAGACAGATAGATGTAAGTGAAGCATTAGGAGGCAGTCTTATAGTCGAGCGTCATTGGGACATTTTAAACCAGTCTGTTCCCTATGAGCATCGTTTCTGCGAGATCTAGTCAGAGGTCAATCGCTTCACAAGCTTTGTCGAAATTGGTCAACATTCGTTCCTCCTGGCTGATGCTCAGTGTTGCAGCGATGCCATTAGCAAAGCGAAGTTGATTGAAATGTTGACCGTTGATTTTCACTACCATATTACCCTATTTTGATGTTCGCATAACGCTTTGGAGTATCGTACCGAATAATTTTTCCGGTATAGTATGGACTGGTTGAGACATTTTTCTTATATCGATAGTAATATAGTTATGGAATGATGGATGATATTCTGGTTGGAAAATCTTCATTTAGCTCACAAAAAATTGTTTTATACTATGGAAGATCTCGCGAGCTGTCTGGAGCTTTTAAGACTTTTAGAACTAAGAACTGATGAAAGCACTATTGAACGGTGTCTTGTGTTTATGTAAAACTTTAATGCGTCGTATAATCGTGTGAAATGTGGTCTATATTACTGAATTCTTTTTCAAGCCCTGTTTGTTTCCAAGGCCGCCCTTCATCCAATGTTCTGTCAATCCCGAATTCGGATTAATGAAGTGAAGAGCTTATAGACGGCAGACATCAAAAGGTTTCAGCGACAGTTGTCAATGTTATTGAGGTTATTCTTTTAGAAGAATAGAACAGTATTGCTGGCTTTCCGTATCAATAATTATAAACCTTGCTTTATGCAAGGTAACGTTTAAAGAACTGTGTCAATCTGTTGATGAGACTCATCATTAATTGTTTCATACTGAGGTCGAGGTTATTGCGTCGTCTATGCATCGAAGTGAAATCAAGTGGCTTCGTAAATGGGAAACCGTTGGTGGGTTTAGTGAATGCCCTTCCCATTCTCTCAAACCTCGACCATAACTATACTGTTCCAATTTCATCTTCTCTTATCAATTCTATGTAAGTTATTTTTCAAATTCGAAGGGGAGATAGCGTCGTTTATGGCACGTATTGGGGCATCTGATAGGGCTCTTTTGGAGGAAATCGTCTAGTAAGAGATCGAAAGACCGACTCTCACTAATTCACGGCATGTTCTTGGAAAACGTTCCACAATAATCACCAATTAGCATCTCTAAAATTGTCAACATTAAATAATTTCAGAAATAACCAACACTCAGGATTTTGAGGTAATCTCTTTGCAATCATAGCACAGCTTGATGCGAGTTTAATTCCAATTTAACTGTCCCGCGAGATGCCAGTGGGATGGCGCCCAGCTGAGAGAAAGGCAGAGCAAGGGATTTGGTGATGTCGTGCCAGAGCGCAACCAGGAAACTATAGTGCCGTTAGAATTTATGTAAAAACATGAGGTTCCAAGTTCTACTCGCATTTCAGCACTATTATTGTATGCATAAGTTATAAAATGTTCTCGGGCAACATTAGAATATTGGATTGAATATTGTGAGAATTCTTAATCGACCGTTCTGAAAGACGAACGAACTGTGCCGCATTCCGTGCAAGTATAGTCTGTAAGCACCAAGTCACTTTGAAGATATTTTATCTAATGATTACCATCCCATAACAAAAAAAACTTTTTTTCCATGTACATTTAAGAATGCGACTCTTTTGAAAAATACTATTTCTTTTTGAACGAGTTTATTTTTTGGCAGTACACCATTGCTTTTAACAAAAATGTGCACGCTGAAGCAATTGTTGATGAAGAGGATATGCATGGGCCACTGCACGAATGCTGAAATTACACGCTAGTGGTATACAAGTTCTATTTGACCTACGTTTTAGCGTCTTCATGTTACTCAGGGTTGCGTTGCTCTCAATTTTTCTTCTAGAGCATTAGCTGAAGCCTTCAAGTGTTTACCACCTCGTCGTGATTGCGAGATACCTCTGGACATAGAAACGCGATGTAAATGGGAAAACAAAATTATCTTGCATCAAAATCCCCCAAATTAAAAGGTGTTTGTGGTGTTCATTCGGAAGCCTAACGGAGAGTAGACCAATATAAGTAGTAACCTCTATTGATATTATAGTTGTGGCAAAGTATAAATCTTTCTCTGATTCACAAGGACGAATGAATGTTTAAGGTAGTGACAACCTGAAAGGCTTTAGCTGGGCTGACATCTCCATGAAACAACAAATAGCTGAACGCTAATATACCAGACTTAGCACCCATCATGCTGTTCGCTTCCATGTACTTCATCTGGCGAGACAACCAGTGAGAGACGGTCAAATGTCATGTCACGTAAAAATCAAACTAGAATGTCACACCATGGAAGCTGTTTCTGCTCTGCACTTCCGGTAGCAAGACCCTCTCAACCTCTAGGCCGCTTTGAAGTCTCTGGTTCCATTAGATCTCAAGTAATCGCCCTATATGATGCAAATTACTGAATGAATAACATAAACCATCAGATGACGGGATCCTTGCCAATCTTATGAAGGTTTCCGATACGGAATGTCACGGAATCGGTTGTGTTTCTTACCTAGCTGTATCTAATCACCTCACACGATCCTGTTAGGAATATTGGCCATTATTTGTCTATAACCTTCTCAAGCGAAAACAATTCATTAACTTTTACGCACCTATTTGCACCCATGACGAGCACGGACGCCGGACTAAATGCGTTTTGTTAACAGACAGGTAAAGAAACTTGCAAGGAAAATCATTCCAATTCATTTTTGGAGATTACATTGTCAGAATGATAAGGGCGTGCAAAAGATGGAAACAGAATAAGTAGATTTGAACTAAGGAATTAAAAGGAGATTTAAAACCATTTTGGATAACAAAACTCCGTAACACGTTTTTGTACGAAAACTTGTTCATCAAGATGATAGGACGACCGCAGGTGGACAAAGGAGTTTCGCAGCGGCACGACCCTTGTTGGCATTAATAACATTCTTACGAGCAGATAATGGTGTCTCTTTGACCCCTTGATTCGCCATCATCATGTGCTACACTTAATTCCCGTTTCTCAGCAGGAAGATTAGACTCAACCATCGGTTGACAAGAATCTACCTTGGTCAAAGGGGACTAACATATGTTGCATGTGACGTGGATCTCGATGTAATGTCCTTCTCATGTGACAGACAGATAGATGTAATAGTCGTTGGAATCAGCACAAAAACGTTATGGTTTGAAGAACTTTAACGAAAACTGTATGATTCTGAAGTGTCCGCTTTTCTCCTTGATAAACGATGTTGGAAACTTAGCAACATCTGGCCGTGGTGCGACATTAATGGAAGGGAAGTTCTGCGCACTTTTTCTAGCTTCATGACCTCCGCTATGAACACCGAAATCCGAAGTGGAAAAAAGGATACAACGTTCCAGTTGCGATAAAGCTCAACCTGTGCTTACAGTCATGCCAGAAGAAAGCTGCTTTCTAGATATCAAAAGAGAAGGAGGTACTCGCCAAGCAAATAGTTTTTAATTTACAGTTATTCTCAAAAAAGCCACAAGTAATACCGTTAACAATCACAAATCGGTGGTTTTTTCAGTAGGACTGAAGAAAACGTCCTCTCAAATCTTTGCACAATGAGGGGCTTGCTATGAACGTGTTTCAAACACTCATAAGCACGTGAAGAGAAAGAGAACAAAGGAAGGATCCCTGTATTGGATTCTATGAGAATGGATCAGTGGAGTGGTGCTCTCATAGTAATCTCCAATGATTACGGGACTGCAGAATCCTCAGATAAGTTCATACGAGCAAACGACGCCCGAAGTTCGAAAGCTTTGGAAGGACAACATCCGAGACGCTTACCTTGAACATGCAAACCTCTGCTCAGAATGACCCTCTCTGAGCTATGCTGGTGACTGCTTTCGGGAAGCTATATCGAGCTTGGCCAATACTGCCTCCTTTGCTGAGGAAAAATTCCACAGTAAGCTTTTTCATGCAACAGTAACTACAGGGACCGTTTTCTGAACGAAGATTACAACCTAAATCAAACGGCTCATCATAAACTGGAAATTTAGAGATAGCAAATAAGTAAAGATTCTTCTTAAGCTTGGGTACCTTCCTAAGAACGGACCAAGCATAATAGAAGCCATCTGTGCACCAAGAATTTGGTTCTACTTTCCTAATGCACAGACAATACTAGAAAAAGATATTGGAACGTGATATGTTCATTGACGAGTTCAAGTTCGTTATTTCCATGAAGCATATAGAGTAATTAATCGCACAAGCATGGTTTCTAATCTGTGATAACTTTGCAGCAGAATTATTTTCATAAAACTAACACTGGTTAACATCTCCTGACAGCTGTCAATGGCATAGAATGTGCTTTGAGAGCTGCGTGTTGTGTCATAATCAGGCATGAAAGATTTTAATTTTCATTACTATGTTATCATAGTAATTTCACTTATTTTATCGCACGTCCCCTCAATTATTCGCTTTACAAGCTCCATTTTTAAGATTTATTTGTTGACTTCTTTCGATGGAGTGGACATGTTCCAACCTAGTTTAGTACAAATATTTTAAGAGTGAAAGAGGTTCCAAGGAGTATGAGAGGAGTAGAAATGCAAGAAACTGAGAAGTCTTTTTCTGTGGTCTGTCGGATACAAAAGTCCTCTTCGAGGAATAATCTGAGCAGTCCTTGATTTTGCTGTTTTTCAGCAGTGTTATGCATTGTAACTATAAATCTGACAGTGTTGAGTAACATGCAAAACATTCGACCCCACCAAGAGTTGAACCGTTGTTTCACCTTTACCAATAGTGCGTTATGCCACTACACCACCGAGGTCCATCGTTTTCCTACCACACTTTCTTCGAGATAAATTTTTGAATCCCTCAGCAACCAATCTTCAACGAGCTTGGTCTCTTGAGCACACATCGGCATTAATCTCAGTTAGGCCGACAGCTACTAGTTAGGTATGATCTATAAGAATTTTTTTGTGTTTCACCCTAATTTAGAGAAAAATAAAGAGCGACCTATCCAATCACGAAAGCAATTAGATAAAAAGTTTCCGAAAATCTGGTTTACCTACTGCGATCGAATCGAGCGCACTTGAAGTTATCGGTGTGCTGAATACGTAAGTCAAATAAGGTTATATAAAATGTTTCTGCCATTCTGGCTTCTCAGGTACTTTTCCTCTTTCCGCGTCCATGTTCAAAATCGTACTTTTTGATTCTTTTTTGACGTTTTAGTAACGATTCGATAGCTTGAATTCCGAGAATTTGAACTGTTTAGTTAATTTTTCAATTTTGTTAGTTACAGTGTAATTTCGGCTTCTACATCATCCGTGAGCGGTCGGTTAATTTTCTTTCCTACCTCTGCTTTTGATTTCGGCCTAATGCCATTTCCGAATCAACTGGTAGGAAGCTTGGCCGAGGATCCGTAGCCGAAACCCACTCCTTGGAAACGACATCATGAAGACCTGAAAAAGCCCTTGCAAGGTTACGTCAGGAAACCAAGGAATATTATATGCTTGGTCAACAATTTACTATTTGACATATGTGCTGGGGTCCGCACAACTAGTGAAGACGAACCATATAAGTAAGTATCATACTGTAATAATAAGAATAAAATTTTTTTCACACCTGAGCATCTTTAGCTGGACGCAGCTTTCCATCCATACTTTTAATAACCTTTCGATAGCGCAAATCGCGCAATTCATATGTGATGTAAAAATGCGCGTCGTGTGCGAAACCCGATATTATTTTAGCTGTAACAACGCGCTATAAAGTCTTTCTTGAAAACCAAGCATATTATTGAGATTGTTGAGATTCGTGCTATCGAATAGCTGATGAGAATTTATGAGAAAAGAATTGTCCATCAGAAGGTACTCAAATGTGCAGCACAATTTTATTATCACTGCTACAGCGCGCTAAGAGTTCTTTTCAAAGCAAGCACACCATAAAAATTCTCGAAATTTAAGCGAACGATCGGTTATCGATAGGTGATGGCTTGGTGCCAATTTTGCAAAATTCGTCTACATACCGGTGCAAGGTATGTGCGACGCATGTAAAATGCAATCTTATTAATTTTTAGTGTTGAAGGGCAATGAAAAGTCATTTTGGAAGCCAAAAACACTATCAAGTTTACCGAAATTTATGCTATCAAATAATTACTAAAAGTTTTCAGGAAAAGCTTTGCTCAGCAAAATTTGCTTTAGTGTGAAACAAAATTATATTTTTATTGTTGGAGCGTGATTCATAATCGTTCAAAAATGAAATGCGCAGCTCAAAATTTTGACATTTATGCTATCGGATGATTATCAAAATGTCTAAAAGAGCAAAAAATACACTTTTTCCAATATGGGCGAGGATAAGGGGAAAAAAACCATTTTCTAACATGAATTTTGCAATGAAATTGCATGATTTAGTATCGATCAATTGTGCATTTTGGCGTGAGCATTTTGGTATACAACTCGTTTATACTTGCTTCAAGATGGAGCTATCGTGGAAAAAAATTCGCTTGCTGCTCATGCACGAATGGCGCGTAGGAGGGAATGCTGATGAAGAGGCGCGCAAGTTAATGGAACTTGAGGCGATCATGCAGTTCTAAAAAAGACGGCTAGGAAGTAGCTCGCGAAGTTTGGAACTGGAAAAAGCAGTCTGAAGGATTAGCCCTTAGAAAGTTCATTCGAAGCTGATACTCAAGTTGTCTTTGAGATGGTCGACTGGCCTCTTCACTAGCATTTTCTCCTACGCTCCATTCGTGCATGAGTAACAAGCGAATTTGTTCCCATGACAGCTCCATCGTAAAAA
Source organism: Parelaphostrongylus tenuis (assembly GCA_019055375.1). NCBI lineage: Eukaryota > Metazoa > Nematoda > Chromadorea > Rhabditida > Metastrongylidae > Parelaphostrongylus > Parelaphostrongylus tenuis. The sequence goes on from JAHQIW010001482.1 coordinate 125,152, forward strand.
AAAAGTATAGGCACTTTTCAAAATGAAATGCGCAATTGAACGACACCAAAATCATGCACTTTCTTTGCAAAAATTATACTAAGAAATCAAAGCAGTACGAACTTTTTACACAACCTATTACTTAGTGCATTCACAGGGCTAGCTAAAGTGATGGAAGTGGATGTCACGTTCCTTGAATGGCACAAGTTGGTTATTCTTGCGAAGCGTTTAGAAAGAATAATATCGGAAGCCTGTTTTATATTGTACAATCAACACAGGCGGGTTACTCAAAACAAAGGCGGGTCAGCATCTGTTCATAGTTGCGAATGACTCATATGGTGCTTTGAGAACTGCGTGTTCTCTTACATACAGGCGTAAAATAGTGCATTTTACATATGCTATGCTGTAATTTGTACTTCTGTATATTATTCGATTAAAACACAGCGATTGCGGATAAAACCTCAGCTATAATACGGTTCAATGACAGTTTCTGTCTTCTAGATTATTTCCATCGACAGAAAATCACTGATAGCAACGATAGCGTCATAATGAGAGAAAAGGAAGCAAAAAACTCTTGTAATGATGTGCTAAGCCGTATGACTCCGCAAAAGATCACGTGTCCGAAATTGTTTGGTCTCATAAGAAGGACAATAGGACCTAGAAATGGTTCAAGGGTTCAATAAGCAGTTTTGAGGATCTGTAATGCCCATAGATGCAATAGCGTTTATAGACCTCGTTACCTCTTGAGTGCACACGGCACTATGAGTACAAAGTGAGGAAATGATTTCTGCCCACATGCAAGATTTCCATCCTCAAAAAAGCAGGAAGGTGTATAAAAGAACGCCAACTATTCACAGGACAAGAGAGGCGCAGAATGTTCTTGAAATTTAGAGAAGAACCGATTTCCAGTGCGAAAATTATGATAAATAGGATCGTGGGCACTCGAACAGTGTTGGAGTGGTCAATGAGACACACTAGAGTGTCACCGTTCGGCCCATCAAATGGAAAATGGGTTGAGATGCCTTGATTTTGCTATGAAAGGCTATAATAGTTGTAACTACGGACGCTATCATCCGTACTGCACATTGAGGAGAGGGCATGGCCGAGTGGTTAAGATGCTCGGCGCGGCGCGAGCCCTATTCCATCGCATCCTGTCCTATCCTACCCTTTCCATGGCCTCACTAATGCACCATTGAGACCCTTGTTCTGTTTTTCTTTTAGCCATGCTTTCAATCTATTAGGTGAGTGTTAGCAATCACTCGACAGCAATATTCTTCCACAGAGAATAAATGCGCGTAAATCTTGGTTAATGCAAAGCCGAGAATAAATCCGTTTTTCTCTATCTTTACTAATTTAAAGTTATATTTCACATTTTATTCTCCCGTCAAAAAGAAACTGAAATTTGTGAAGATTTTCTATCTTATCAACTCGCTAGAGCGAAATATATCCATCTAATGATAAGTGAAAAATGGAAATAGGCAGGTTTCGTTACAACGATGATTCCAATGTTCTAAGGTGGCCCTGATTCCTCAACGGTTTTCGAAATTCATAGGTGGTAATCGAAAATCAGCAAATTTTCATTAATTCAAATATTATTCTCTCCACTTTACTCCCGTATATAGTAGAATTTCTACAGCATTAGCTTAACAATTTATACATACATCGTCCAAACTTGTACACATAATTACTTTTCATATACATATGTCCACACTGCAATCGGCTCTCAATGGCAGGTTTTGCCAAGTTACCTTAACAGGAAATTCACACAGCGATATTACTTGACAGTGATCCATGTATTCGAGAAATCAGATCTATAACAAAAATTACCCAAGTATTAAATTAGGTGAGGTTAGTCCACATTCCCGTGCCATTATTTCATACACTAGTGATATCTCCTTCATCGAGACTGTCATTGTCATTTTCCTCGTCCGTTTCACTTTCCAAAGGATTTCTATACAAATGTAGTGAACTCCCACATTGTCTTGCAGCTTCTGCTACTGTTTGCTTTCCCACGGGTATTGAATCAGTGGATAGAATGTCTGTCGTTTCTTCTGTAAAAAAAAAGAAGTACAATGCTGACACTGCCTCTTGAGTCAATATTCATCACTGTTTATTTTAGGATTATAGAATAAGAGATTAAAAATTATAGATGAATCAAGAGCAGCTAGAGTGCGTCAATTAAGGCGGCCTTCATGAAGTCGTAGTGAAAAGCCTCACAGAGAACTTGAAACTTTTACTAGACATTATTATTACTGAAAACATGGGCGTTGTTGAAAATTTTGTTTTAGTGAATCACTTGAAGTTAAAATAGCACGAGTTGAGTGGAATGAAATGCGATGGCTTTTGGATACTTAGGATGGCTCGCCTTCACGAGCAGTTCGGGTTTCGGCCAAGCAACAGTGCTTCATGGTGATAGCTCGGTTCTTATATGGTGACGCCGGTAAGAAACATTGAAAACTGTTTCTATTTGAGTACAGAAAAGGGTTGACGTGAACTAGAATTGTGACCACTTCAAGGATTGACCGTCAAAGAGGATGTTTGCAATCCTTCAAAGTTCAAATTACTATTCTTTTGATCCAACTTTCGTCTGCTCTTCCTGCTATGTGATGAGCACACTTGTGTTTCGCCGTTGCTCTATATTCACCAAGAACCAAGAAATAGGATAGATTCCAAGAATCTGAGCTACGCATCCTGGTCAAAGAATGCACTTTGGGATCAACTTAAGATCATAACGCTCTAGATAATGCTAGATAGTTCTTCATATGACTAAAATAAGTGTTTACCCAGCTCTCTGCTACATAACAAAATGCAAGGCGGAACATTGAACCAAAGTGGTGAGCAAGTGATCATGGGCTATGAGTTGGTCGGTGAGTTCTACGACGGATCCAAACACTTCGCGTGTTACTTCACTACGGACGCATAATTCCTTCTCCACGTCGTTTTCCATGTTCATTAGACGCTTAAACTACACACACGAAGTGTCTCTGTATTCACAGAAACATTCGATTCTCCCACTTCCGATCACGATGGTTTCACAAACACGATTTTTTGGGATTTATCAGCATTTCAGTCCTTTTCCATTTTTAAAGCAATTGAGCTACGTCTCCGCTCGATGCTCTCACACAAAATAATGAATATATCATAAACACAGCAGTGATGACAGGATTTGCCATCATTTGGAATTGCTTCTTATCTTAATTGAGTGGCTTTACAATAAATTGCCCTGATATGACAAATAGATTTAGCGAAGTAATTTTCTCTTATCGAACGCCTTTCGTACAAAATGAAGTGGCCCCAATTTGCTGTTTATAGATCTTGAAGGTTGCGGCACAATTTCAGATTAATTTTTAACAAACTCTCACAGTTATGTTAGTAAAAAATAATATCTGTACAACTGCATTTTGCTTTATTTTCTTGGGGAATAATAGCAATTCACTGCCAGCACAAGAACGGATCAAGTCTTTGAGTCTCAAAACAAAGCATTGCTTTTTCTTTATGAAAATGCAGTTGCTTTTTGCAGGAATCGTGAAATTATTCTGTGGTCAGTAATGATTTTCTAAATTAGCAAGAATGAGCTTTTGCACGATGATGAGAAGTGGCAAAATAGTTCTCATCTAGGTTTTCTTAAAAAAAACTTAGATAAAGGTTATTGTCGCGCATCATTTTCTTCAAACGATTATAGAGCTTGTCTAGTTTGCTCTTACTAACTGTTTAAGTAATAAAAAACAGTTAATGACGGCGACTTTTTCAACGCGGAGTTGGGGAGAAAGAATGACCGTAAAAGATAACGGATTTTTTCATAGTACCCTGTGAGAACGGTGTGCAGATAACGCCTACCCATCCGGCATTTCGTAACAAAAATTTTCTTTACGAGTCCAAATGGCCCTGCTCCATCAATTGATGTATTCCCGTCTTATTGCCTTTCGCCTCTTGTAGGACGATCACAACGAAAACCGAATAATTTAAAGGCCTCAAAAGAACCGTTATGACGAGTGTAAGAGTTTATTGTGGCATTGAAAGGCATAGACAAGGAAGATACTTTTATAGCGTATCGTAGAGGGTTCTCCGTGGCCCACTTCAAATTTTCAAAAACCCGAAATTTGACCATTTCTCACCAACAATCTCATGGACAGACGCGCAGGCGGTAACGCCCAATGTGCGAGGTAGTAAAGCCGACTCATTATTAGGTGACTTCCTACTCGTTTTTCAAAGCGGCATTCTACCCTAGGTGCATCGTTGCTCAAGACGTCTTCAGAGGCGGCCGCCAGCCTTTGGTCGTGTGAGTGGTTCATTCCCAACCCCAAACATGTAGATCGCACCTGACAATAAAAAACATCTGCTGACGAAAATGACAAAACATAGGTGGAACAATAGCTCTGACTATGAAATTTGATTTCTGCTACTCCTGCCGCCATAATATTCCATTGTGAGGAAATCTTTTGTTTCGTGTGTTTTCTTAAGAGGACAGCTTCAATTTCAATATGCCAAATAATCATTTTTCAATGAACCTGAATGGCTCAAAAATAATTATTTAGCACATTGAAATGTGAAATGTGGTTTTGAGAAAATACTCAAAACGAAAGATATGATATATTAAATATGCTGGCCAAGAGCAATCGAGTGTAGAGCACTCCGTGTTCGATGCTAATTTGACTGGACACAGAGTGTACAACGTTCGTCGTCGCTAACTCTTAGTGTGAGGACTGAAGCACCCACACAGGATTGGTAAAAGACGAGAAAGGGTAACTGCCCGACTGACGAGACTGCAACGTCAAAACAAGTGTGAGGGAATTATTCCGGTGCGCTACGACACTTTGATGAGTCGTTGATAAAAAACATGGATTCAAGGTAATCGATGTAAAGGTACATAGAATGGATGAGAACGTCAAGGAATATTTTGAAGCACATTGGAAAAACCAATGTACTATATTTAGAAACATCGCAAAAATTATTAGCAGGAAAATACCCTGCTACACAACTTTAAACACCTCACCAATATTGTTAGAATTTTTTCCCAGTCGACCAACGGGATCAGAACAATTCGCTGCTATTTTGCACTTCGGCTGGAGGAACGAGTGAACTCCTAAAATATGATTGTTGTAAAGAAATAGTTACGTGGAAAACACGCACGAAATTTTGATACCGTATGGTGGACAACTGTGGTCATGATTGCCAGCCATCAGAAGTAGTTGTCGTTGTACTGACAGTTCTCGAAGGTGCCGCTGACTTTCTCGAACACTTACGTATTCATTCAACTGCTCTCTTGAAAATTCTATGGTAAAACGCCTTTTTCAAAGTTTCAGGCTCAATAAGCAATGAGAAGAAAACTGTGGAGACTCTCACTTTGGCGTTTTATAATCTCGCCATTGTTGACCTTCTCTCCTGCCAAAGAAAATGAGACTCAACACGAGAACGAGGACTATACAGAAAACAGCAATAAGCGGAAAAACTAGAACGCTTTCCCAGAACGTATATCCTTCTCCAATTGGACCCACTTCTCTCAAAGGCTGTGCAGGAGTGGAGTTAACCTGAAAACCTTTTCATGTGGTGATAATGAGAACCACCAAATCAAGAAGAAAGACAATAATGTTTGACTTTCATCTAGTGCCTAAATCGCTTCAAACAATAAGGTAAAACTTCAAATACAACACAAGGACGCCGAAATATGAACTAATGTGAAAACCTCAGATCGGCTTCGAGCTCGCTTTTACCCTTTCCGAGGTCAACTCACCCACTGTTTATCTGAGGTTTTGAAATTTGTTCATATCTCAACGTTCCTATCGTTTTATCTTAGATTGTGCCCTATTGTAAAAGAAACGATAGACTGAAAATAAAAATCTGAAAGTCGAGAATTAAACCTTTCCCAACTCCACAATTTTCTCATACTTATACTGATCTTTTCCTGGCTCTCCACCAACGTAGTTATGCAGCACAGTTAGGTTCCTCTGAAAAAGAAAATCAGTAGGAAGAAACTAATGTTTGTGATCAAATGAAATGATAACATACGATTCTGGTGCGACACCAGTCCACATCAAATCTTGGAGCGAAGTACTTATTGAGGACGACCAAATTCCGCTTCCGGCAGAAAAACGGACTCATTTGCAGATTGTGAATTAGTTTATGTACGTTGGGATAAAACCCTCGCTGCGTACCAATGGAAACTAGGCTACTAAAATGTTTATTTTTCAAAAAGTCTCGAAGCTACAAAGTGAATATAAATGAGGATATTATCATCATGTTTTAGTAACATACAACAGCACACCAATTTTTTTAGCATACGCCTTGTACATTTCTATGGAGTAATTGTCACGAGTGGGGCGCTGTGGCCGAATGGTTGTGAAGCTGATCACAGCATGCGAGGGCTAAGCCTCGCCCTCCCCCACCTCTCACACCCTCCTGTAGTCGACAACGAATGCCCTATGGAACCCCGTAGAAAAGCTATCATTGAGATTGCGAGGAAACGTGCTCAACCAGTATTCCGCGTCATACGAGAAGAAGATGAAAAAACGAATTAATTGTTAGAATCACTGAGATTCGCAAGGTGAAAAAAGAAACACTGTGAATACGCATCTTGAAAGTAAAAAGTGTCAATTGTTAAGATAACTGGCACTTTTCCTAAAATTTACTTCTAGAGTTTAAAATGCCTTACAGCAGAGGGGAGGGGGGCATGTAGTGCTGCCAGAGGGGCTTATACGAATGGGGTTGCCGAGTGAATCGATCGGATGACAATAAACCTTCCATTTAACCTTGTCGCGTGCACAGTCACTCGAATGGGTTGACCGCACTTCAAGGACTCGTTTAGCACCATATCTTTCTTCCGAGGGTTTTTGTAGAATCTCTTACCAGGATGGAGTCCAGATTCCTGACACATATTTTGAGGTGACACCCAAGGAAGGTCATAAAATCGTATTCTACCTTCAGCTCAACTCTCTGGCCAAGTCGTTCACCACATTAAGTCCTCAACGTGGGTAAATACGTTTGTAGCATTTGTAGATATTAACTCTGTTGAGTGTGGAATTCGCAAATGAAAGCTCCCCATGAAAATTGACCTTTCCTGGTCTTGAAGAAGGCAAAGTCAGAAGCGTGGTTTTATCGCACACCCATACGCCTCTTAGTTACAGCGCATGAAATCCTATCACCACATCTGGATGTTCTTCGCCTCTCACTTCTGTGTCAAAAAAGTCTCTATGATGGACTGCCACTCACTAACTTGTATAGATTATGAGAAGGAATTGAACGAGTTCTACAAGAAGTTGGAGGAAGTCATCCAAAACGAAAATTCCTTCTACAAATTCGACAGACTTTGATCTCAGAATAGTAACACGCTGTGAAAGTAAATACAGAACAGAAATGAAAGTGGAAGAAGCAAATGAAAATGAGACTATGTTGTAGGACTCCTCTGCTCCTCTGCGCAGCATCTCTGTTCCACGAGAACTCATTTTTCGAAAACGGCCGCCAATGAACAAGGACACCGAGTGCCGAAATGGCACGATTCATGAAAAGACCAATCATTTTCTACAAACAAGAAATGGCGCTCTTCTGAAACCGCAATGGCATCTGAATTCTGTGTAGAATTCGATTGCTGCCTTCTGCGTGTACAAATTCGATGCGGTCATAAGTCTGAGAAGAAGTGCTGTTATTGACCAATAACAGCGAAACAAGTCGTATACAACGAAAACGTTTTTAATGAAATCCCTTCCTCATTTAGCTAAAAAAAAGAACAGGTCAAAGACTACAAGCTGTCTGTCGGTAAACTTAAGATTTGTTCCAAACAATCGGACCTCTGAAAACAAAGCTCAGATCACATCTCCATTATCACTAAACACTTTGTCGAAAAGGAAGGGAAACTGAAGCACGTCCCTCTGCAACACACTTGATTTTGTAATTGAAATCCACCTGTAAACGATCTTCATAAGAGAATTTATATCGATTTGAATAAGAAAGTTATGTAAGCAGCTTAAAAACTGTCTACCCTGGAAAATGCTGTCAAGATCTTTGTAACTATCATGTTATATTATCAACCTTGGAGCACGTAGATGGTAGCACCACTACATGCCGCTATAGTATATAAGTAATAACGGAAAGTCCTATATCAGTCTTTTTCGCTTCATAACCCCGGTCTCGCATTCGAAATCCGCATTGGCGGCAACTGCCCGAGATTCCACCCTCTGCCGTTTGAGGTCCGATAAGAAGTGCCAAGATAGGCACAGCTTCAGGACCTGATAATATCACCGCCGATTTCCATAGAGCTATAGACCACAACCTACATGCACTCTTCGCAATTCATACGACATTTTACCTTCTAAAGAAAAATTTACAAACTGTTAAAGGAAGTCGTACACAGTCATCCTAACCGAGAAGTGTGATCGAAAGAATCTTCGCAAACGTTATTTGATATGCTTGTTAAATATATTTTACGAGCTATTCATGGATATTATTCTTGTGCGCATATCAAAGACTATGGACGAGGCACAATCAGTTCAGCTGAAAAAATCCAACAACAATTCTGCTGCATAGATCACACTCAAACCGCATCATATGTCACTGAAGTCCATCAGGCTACGTGCACTCAGGAATGCAAACTGCTCCTTGTGCCAATCTATATGAATCATGAAGATGCGTCTAACAGCGTCAAAAGAAATTAATTTTTATGAACAGTCGTTCAGCAAGGAGCGGACCTGTTTCATGTAAGAACTCTATCAGAGTGTTTTCAAAACCGTACCAAAAAAATGTAGGTTTGTCATAGGTTCCTTCCCATAGTCATAATAAGGATGGTTTAACAACACGACACCGTAGTGACAAAACTCCTTAGTGTCGCACTGCAGTGGATAATGAAATTGCTCGATTGTGACGAGCAAAGCATACGCATTGATAGAAACTCTTGCAAACTTACCGTTTTCCTGAACGTCATTTTTTCAACGAATCGTAGACGATGATTATTAAGTTCAACGAAGCGGGAAAGCGGTCAAAGCAATCATAAAGGAGAAGGAATTAAAGTTCATGAAAAAGGAGTAATATCAAAGTGGACGCATTAATTTCAGTGGTTCTTTGATTAGAGTGACCACCTCTTATGTGAACCTTGGACGTTAGACAGCAACATGGAGACCCCATTTGACGTCGTAGAATAGTGACTGAGCACGTCTTGTTAACTACCGAGAAGTGTTGGAGGTTGGGGAGCAGCACTGCGCCGCGTTGCGCCACCACATGCATCACAACCACTTGGCTACGCCTTCCTCTCCCCCCTCCACGCCTTCAAGGAGGAAGAATTAAGCAGAGGAATAGAAACAGCATAGGTCGCATTTGGGTATTTTGAAGAAACATCCGACCAAGACCCAGATGTCCGAGTTTACCTTTCCCATCGAACAGTCCACCCAGTGATCTATTGTACAGCAGAGATAGGAATGCTGCGAAGAGTTCACTCACTGCTTGAACAATGTCCTTTAAGATATAGTCTACGCCCACAACATCTAGTCGAAGCGCAAAGCTGTGATCATTGAGATCTATCGCATCCTTGAGATACAGAAATATAGTTCTTGACGGGAAAAAACCCACATACATCGGTCATATAGTAAGAAGAGCATATGACCGATCGACGAACGCGTTTGTGACTAAAGTCAACCATCTGCATCCGCAGATGGCTGGTGAGTTTAGCATCACAGAATGGGCCTTGCTAACATAAACCACAACCATGGACAACAATAGCGCAGGTGAGAATTGAATGGATACTATGCCGACGCTAAAATTACAAGTGACGAGTCATCTAAGCATCTATATATATATGTATAAATACGTTTATATATATATATTATATATATATATATATATAGGGTTGTTCCACAAGTTCTTGTGCACTGTGGTTTTTTTCCACTCAATTAGGTTATTGCCAAGGGCCTGTGCGTCGCTAGTTAATCAAATGTGAATCAAAATGGATCAGCACCTGTTACAGTCGATTACGCTAGAGGAATATAAATATGAGATGAAGACCAGTGTATGGAATATGGCCGAGAAGATCCACACTGGGTTTGGGCCGGGCACTACTACTGATCGGAGCGTGATCTGTTGGCTCGAGCGCTTGACGAAGGCAGTACGAGTTGTCAAAGTCAACCTCATTCTGACCAGATAGGCACCTTTTAACGAAGACGCTCTGCACCACGAGCTGGAAATGTATCCAGACGCTAGTACCAGAGATTTGAAACAAATACTTAGATACGGTTGCTGCACCACTGTTCACTATTCATGTGAAATGCGCTACAGCAAAAAGATGCTTTGATGGACACCTCATGCACTGACCGCCCACGACCGCGTTGCACGCGTAACCATGTGCTAAAGTCTTCTGGTGCGACCGCACAGGCAGGGATTCTTCAGTTCGATCATCCCTAAAGATGAGCCGTGGTCTACTACAAAGAAAAACGTGTCACATCTATTGGCTGCCTCGCGGCGATGACCCGCTAGCTCAATCAAAGCCTACGTTCCATGTTCAGAAGACTATGCCCTCGGCTTTGTGAGATTGACAAGGCATGCCGTTTTGGGTAGTGCTCGACAATAGGCAGAAATCAATGCCGAAGTCTGCCATAAGCAAAAACTCTGGAAGGCCGCAACAGTGTGAAAGAAGGCACGAAAACACTCTGTGCCGCTCTCGACTCACCACACCATGGAAAAACTGGTATGGACCACTGTACCAAATACACCGTATAGCCCTAATATTGCTTCATCGGATCACCACCTATTCTGCGCCCTAGAGCAGTATCTGCAAGAGAACAAATGGCCTCAACCAGCTCAAAAGTGACCTCACTGACTTCTTTAATCGGAAGTTTCATTCATTTTGAAGGAAGACGATTGATATTTGCTTAAAAAGTGGTCGTTCATATGCTAGTGATTGTACTGTTTGTTAGATTTCTTCAAATAAATAACATTAGAATTAACAAAAGTATCAAATTGAGAAAAAAACTGTGGGACAACCCTATACATATATGTATATATGTATATATATCATATATATATATACATATATACATATATACATATTTATATTTAAATACATGTGTACATACACACATACATACACATGTATGTATATGCTTACATATGTACATATGTATGCACTGTATTACATTGTTTACTCATACATAAGTATATATCCACGGATCTCCCTCTTTTAAGAATCTCTGCCTGGTTAGTCTCGTGGGCACGTGGTGGGTCCCCAGGTGGTGAGTAGAAATTGAAACACGTACCAAAAGCGACCGTGTGCATGCCAGAGACGCAAGTGAATCAAGGGATGAACTCGCTGTTTCTGCTAAAGTAATTTGACGCAATTTTATTTTTGCGGATGAAACTGATAAAAAACCTGCAATCAAACGGCTAAGTACATGGGAGGTTGCTAGGAGTCGCCTCCAGCAAATAAGCTCCTCCTGCTCCTCCGAGAGAGACTGGCAAGCAACGCGTGAGTACCCAGCCCCACGTCCAAAGCTCAGCAAGCTACACGTTGGGCACCAAAAGCTAATAAAGTAATGAAAATCGGCCTCATTCCCTGACCCCGAAGAAGCCCTAAGTACGGCAGCGTCGGGACAGGGCGAGTACAGAGAGCGTGCTGAGATCTCAAAGCCAAACTAGGCTGCCAATATCGGAACGGATTGAGATGACGATCTGTACCTCTGAGTGTAGACTTGCATACAAATTTTCCGTCGAAGATCTATAATGCAAGCAAGATGCAAGAAGGATAAGGTATGACGTCATCGGCCAGACTGGAACGAGAAGGCGTCACTTATTTCACGCTGTCCATGAGACAAAAGAAAGACTGTTTCTTGAACCATGCAATAGTAAAGATGCTTGTTGGCATTAGAGACCCTCTCATAGCGAATTTGACCATAAACATCCATTCACTTCAACAAAGAACGACCCGGATCGGATGACTGAGGCAGAAAGCATGTGGATCAGTGTCAGCTTCGACCATCTTTGCTGCTTACGCACCAGCATCAAGCTCTGGTAAAGACGAAGTTGAAGCGTTCTATATCGACCTAAAAAAGGTCTTCAGAGAGGACCACACATTCTTCAAGGTCATCATTGAAGATTAACGCAAAAATTGGACGAGGAAAACACCTGATTAACCGTCACAATTCGACCGATGGACTAGAATGGAACGAACAGGATAAGGAGCTACCTGAGTTCATCATGACGAGCACAACCATCCATGGTAACTCACACCTCCAAACGCCCAAATCGCAGCGATGAATGTAAGAGTCACTCAATGAAGAGCACCTTTACCAACTCGTTTGTTCGGGATATCACGCGCACCACAGAAAAACCACGGACCCGATGATCTGATTTCATTACTGAAAGTCTAGCAGAAACACATGATGCCTAAAGAATTCCTACAGCGAAAGGTCTCACTGAGATACTCTTGCACGTGATGGAGAAAAGTAAAGTTTTGTTGGTGTCCACTCAAGTCACTTGAGAATTAACGGGACGGCAGGTGAGATACAAATATATGTGTATAGATGCGCATATATGGGCGTGTACATACATGTGTATACGTGCGCATATATATATATACATATATATATATATATATAGTCGTACATGTACGTTTATATGTATATAAAAGCATATGTGCGTGTACATTTATATATATACATATATATATCATATATATATATATATATATATGGACGTGTACATGTATGTATATCAAGTCGACAGCCGAGTGAATGATATTCGCTGCAAAATTGACCCTTCGCCTATCACTTTGACAATCAAATGTCTCAAAGAACGCCCCAGACTAGCCATCCTGCTATCCTCGAGATGGCAAGATCTGCCCAACCAGTCCTTACGATGCTGATGAAGAAGACAAAAACCTTAAGCAAGGACAAGAACGAATTGGATGCTAAAAGCAGTGTCATCCGATCATTGAAATGTGAAAGCAAGTCGTATGAAGTAAAAAAATGTACTTATAGAGGTATGAGAAGCGCATGTGGCGCCATGGTAAGAAGTGGCCTGCGTCGGCACGATGTCGATAGTTCAATCTCGCGCTCATGGCTCACCAAGCCATCCATCCCTCCGGGATCGGTAAATTGGTACCGAAGTGGTCGCAGATTTGTGTGGGAGGATGAGCAGCACTGACTCGATGCAGTAGTATGCCCCACCGCGAGTTATTAACAAGACCAGTGTTTATTCGATCACCTCAATCGAAGTTAATATCAACACGAAAGCATGGCGCATCTCTTAGGCATTAATAAAACGCCGAGAGCTTTATACATTTTATCCTTATATATGTATATGTATGTATGTAAAGCACTCGGTGCTGACCAATCCCTGAGCAATACGTCATGTGTTCGACTTCACAAAGCATCGTTTAGGGCGACTGAATGAATCTGTAACCTTCACAATAACTCGAAGTGGTCTATCGTTGTATCACGTCACTACTGCCATCTTCGTGCACAAATCTGGTACCTCTTCGCTAACAATGGAAGGATGAAAAGCATGGTAAACCTTCGGCGCGGATGGAATCATCGACCACGTGTGCGTCACAGAGCATCACTGGGTGCACGAAGATAGCAGTAACAATGGAAGGATCACTGCGGCACAGCACACATATATAACAATAAAAAATAATTAAATTGAGGAATAGCTTAATAAATTATAAGACCAGAGATAACCAACAACACTGTTTGTCAAAGACTCTAACCCGCTTTTTTGATGGTGAAAAAGATGTTCCTTTCCCTGTGGAACCTGGAATTCCGGTTCAATACTGTAGATATAAGGATTTACGTCTTTCCCACGAAATGCATCTCTCAGTGATTTCTCTAGTTCACCTAAAATCGTGCATTTTGATCAGACACAAGAGCACTCGGTACAAAACAACGCTTAACGTAACCCACCTATGGTACGATCTCGATTAGAAAGGATAGATTCGATTTCAAGGTTTCTTCACAAAAATATCGATCACCTGTTGCGTTGCCCTCGTATATCGCTCTAAACAAATTTCTATTAAAGGATGAAAGGATGTAAGCTTTTGGCGTTGATCAATCCCTAAGGGATGCGCCGTACATTCGTCTTTAATTTTCAACTTCGTTTGAGGTGATTGAATGCATATCTGGCCTTGACATTGACTCGCGGTGGCCTCCCGCTGAACCGAGTCAGTGCTGCTTATCCTCCCAGACAAGTCTGAGACCAGTCCGATACCAATTTACCAACACCGAGGAGGACACCGGATAGCCTGATGAGCGGTGAGCGCGAGCGAGATCAATCCGCCGACTTTGTGTGCGACGCAAAACACCTCTAACCACTGCGCTACAGACGCTCAAATTTCTATTAATACGTTATAAAGTGTAATAAGATACTCAACAACTTGTACCAGGAACAGCAGTCTACTTCATTTTATGATGAACGTCGAATGGGAGCTGAAAGCGCTCTTCATTTTGCAAAATATGTCCGGTAGCTATCAGCTTAACTGGGTTCACTGTTAATACGCGGTTATCACATCACCCACTGACAGTGCTGTGCTGACAGATTCGATAACTTATACTGCGAAAAAGGTGGGACCAACATAGGAGCTCGGTAGTCTAGTGGTGAGAACGCGACCTGCAGGATGGAACGCAGTCTCAGCCTCCGCTTGAAGATAATAGTTCTACATTCCACTGAAAAACTTGCGTATATAATTAAAACATCATGACATATCTGCGAAAATGGTCAATTTAAGAATTCTTGTCACTTACCTTAAGGTAATTTCATTTCAAATGGTATTATACTAGTTGTATCGACTGGACTCACGCTTGATATGGTTGTAATGATTGCTTAAGAAACCCAATATGTATCAGAGATGTGTAAACATTTAGGCGACTGCACCTCATTTTGCTTGGCGGCCGCATGGGATGGCGCCTAATTTCATGTCCTAACAAACCTGCTGCTCCTTTCATAATGAAAGATAATGTTTTGACAAGCAGACAAATTGAATGACTGGAAACATGACGGAACTACAGAAGAGACTTTGCTCTAGCGTTCAATAAGTTTGATTATATCTATTATATATGACCATATAATATTATATCTATTATATATGACCATAGTCAAAACCCATTGCTGCAAGCACTTAAAGATGTTTTGAAGCTTAAGTAGAGTTCAATAGAACTTTCGTATCCGCTCATTCTTTACAATAAAAAAAAATGATCCGCTTCAAAATACCATAACCGATTCTCTATCAACCTCGTCATTCTATAACGCTGTAAGCAAGTTGACTTTCGAGTTCCTAAAAAAGGCGAAACCGCCGAAACATCAGGTGATAGAATAGATATATTATAACAACCTCGTCTTTGGCTTGAAATAGCTTAAAACTGAATCAGATCCGTTTCTCTTGACTTTACAGTAAAATGCCGGTTAAAATTACCAGCTATTGAACAAAGGCTTCTCGATATTTCCAAGTGCAGAACAGAGCTTTCTTCAATCGATATGCGCCACAAAATTTTGAATGATTTAACGATCGATTACGAAAGTATGGAGAATAGTTCCATCGGAGAAAAGAAGCCATCAGAAATGCAGTGTTCTCCATAGAAGTCGTAGAGGCCACCATGTCTTATAACTCCTACGGAGGCCACGGGATCACATAGACGTTAAAGTATGCTGACAGTATGACCAAGTCATAATGTAACTGAAAAAATGCTTACCATCCTCGGACATAGAGATAACAATGTATTGCTGCTTGATTTGATACGTATCAAGACGTTTTGCGAACACGTGCACTGTGACTTGTCGCGCTGCGGTCACTGGTGTTCCTAGAATCGCAGAGAGTGAGTTTTAAGATTACTGCTAAGAAGTAAAGTCTATCAAAATCTCTTTATTCGCCTTGTGGTATTCAAATATTCCGTAGACAGAGACTAAAGGGTCTAGTAAAACGAAGTAGAGATTACCATTTATCTGAGCTTGCTATGCCGCTTAGTAAAAGATATTATGATGAAAAACGACGAACAACATATCAAACATATGACACTGGTGATCGTGGATAGCACGGAAACAGCAATCTGAGCGTTAAGCTTTACTTTTATTGAACTACTGCTTGGATGTATGATAAGAAACACAGTGGTACGGGAAATAAATGAACGCCATCACAGAAAATGTAGTCGAACTAAATTTGGATCAATCACGAGATCGTGAGTTTTGTGTTCTCGAAAATTTTCCGGAACAATGATCGTGTATCAAAAACAATGAAAATAGCAGTGACGACGAATTTTTTCGAGATAAAAACCGGAAATCTCCAAACATTCACAGCTTACGACTTCCCAGAAACATTTTATCCACTAATTCATATTCTGAATTATCTGGACAAAGATACAAAAAAGATATATCATTGTTTAACAATGAGCGACCACCCACGAAACACATGATCCGTCATGGATTGATTTGTACTTATACGTTGCAAAAACAAAGAGTGCATTTAGCTTTGAAACGATGAGTCTCAGCTCATAGTTAACATTCTTAACCAAAATTTAATAGAATAAAAGCCGCGAGCATCACCAGATCGTTGTCAATAAAATACTTGCTCTGCTTTTCTATCAAAATAACATTTTAGTTTATACAACTCGCAAACAGCAGACATTTCTTTCTTATCAAAGCTCCTAACTGGAACACGAAAGCGAATAAACAGGAGGATTTCGTTCTAGTCTAACCCGATGAAACCCTCGACTCTATCGTTAATTTTCTCTTCTTTGTCTACATAGAAAAATTTAAACACGCAAAATTCTTCATAAATTTTGCACATTATAATTCTAATTAACATCAAAATGAAATATCAGTCCGCAATATCCAATTTTCTTTTGAATAGATAGAGGAAAATTCTTTCATAAGTTCATCAATCTCGTCCATATTCGACATTAAGTGGTAAATATTCTTGTATATCCATGAGGTATAGCTGATTGGTACGAACGGTAATTATCTAGGTCACTTCCTTAGCGATAAAGCATCAACTCATTTCATTTTCTCGTGCATGGCCACTGGTGGCGGTATGTCCAGCACTTAGCGGAGCATCCGAGTTGTTCGCGTAGATACTCACAAGTTTCTGGCGCTTCTGTTAGACTAATCATCTTCTAGATCTGTTGTGCAGATATCAGCAGTTCTTGCACTCAATTCGCTTTCCTTGCGTCCGTCATGCACGTAGTTCTCCAATGTTTTCGAATGTGAATTCAGCTATTGCTTGAAATTTTCTTTTCGTTCTGAAGGCTTTTGAATGCCAATTGAGCTACTCCTTTGTGGTGTGTGAACATAACCGGGTTAAAACACTCCGGAACTTCTAGCAATGCTAGGGAATACCTAGTTTTAATACCTGAATTGCTCATTAAAAAGAGTGGCTCATCAAATCGTTATCTAACTCGTAAACTGTGAGTCGAGAAGAGGTCTCTTTCCCTGGAGCGTTGAATTATCTTCGCAAAAGCTTCCTGTAGGCGTTATAACATGAAGTCTCGATTACCGCGATTTTGAGGTACATTCCTAAATTGTTGTTAAGTTGCTTCAAGTTGGTTGTGATTGTCGGCATTGGCTTACTCTTAGCTGGGTTCTGCGTAAAGATCCTGAACTCATTCTGAGCTCGGAAGAACGCTGAGAATGAATGCGACATGTTCAAATAAAGCTCTATCACACAGCAAGGTTCAATGGTCACGTATAGAATTCTAGTAGATAGTGGTCTGCAACATATACAATTCCGACTATGTCGCCGTTTCGCATTTATTATTTCTAATCACCTATTCTGCTTTCCCGAATGACAGCACCACGCTTCATATGCTCGATAGGATATAATAGCTTTCAATTGATAATTATCCCACTGAGCTAAGTTTTCTTCTATATCATTAGATTTATACGGAGCATGAGTCAATCAAAACGGTCAGATAATTTTCAATAAAACTTTTCCTAGGGAAAAAAATTTGGTACTTATATGTTACGCGGACACAAATTCATAAGCCGATCTCATTCGGTGCACAGAAAATTTTTCATATATGTGCTAGCAATCATTAGCAAGCTCAGACCTCTGGCTATAACTCCACGTTGTCGGTTCCTCAAAAGATCCTTTTATAGCACTGTTGCATAGAACAAAATTTTGTTTGTCACTCGCCTTTGGCGTTCATTTTTACCAAGAGTATAGATTGGTGGAAACACGAAAAGCGTATAAGCGTGTAGAGAATTTCTTGCAGTATCAGAGTCACGCGTTTCTATCGATGCGGTGAAAAAGATCCTAGTAAATTGCTATTGGTAGATCTGGCGACTACCTTACTAACAAGTCGTCACTTTGGTTTCCCTTCACATTTTACTCAAATATGAACCTTTCCGGCGACTTTGTTAATCGGCTAACTCACGGAGTGGATTACGGGGCGATCGATCGAGTTTGAAGTATTGTTATTCATTTAAGAATTTTTTCACCGCATCGGTATAAATTTCAGATAAAAAACGTAGATTCTGACAGTACGAAAAATTCTCTACACACTGGAGTGCTTTCGGCGCTTCCAACGTTTTATACGCGTGATAAAAATGAAGACGAAAGGTGAGTGTGAGACAAAATCTTAATTTAGATGCCACAGTGTTATAAAAAGGTGTTCTGAAAAGTCAGCAACGTAAAATTGTAGCAAGAGATTTAAGCTTTCTAATGATTATCAACGCTTCTATAAGAAGTTTCTGTCCAGCGAATGAGATCGGCTTAAAAACTTGTTGCCGGCCTGACATTTAACTATCAAAAACTCTCCTTCAACTACGACTTGTATCACGAAATAAGATATAATTTAAACTGACGAATGGTCACCGCATTGAATGAATGGTATAAATGCCACGTGAATTGTCGATAAATGAAGTAATAACAGAAATTTGAAGTACTAAATTCGAAATGAGAGTGACATAAGGGATATCGCTTTGAAACTAAATGAATACAGCATACCAACAAGATAAGCAACTGCTTTGAATCGAGATGGCACGAGATGAAGCCATGAAGGAAGAGCGGGACGATTTTTTAGTGTGGCCGACCACGTCACATCCACTAAAAACCGCATTTTTTGAAGTCGTACATCTATGACCACTTTAAAAATCAATTTATAGACTGATAAAAGTTTTTACAAAACTGAACCCCAAAAAAAGAAATATAAGGAATAGGTATGAGAAGATAAAAACTGCTACTGACCTGCAGTATGAAAGAAGGACGCGGAATGCAACGTGTGTACAAATAGGTGGCCTTTTTGAGCTTCCGATCTTCTTGTCTCAATCATAGAACCCTCAGTGATGGCCATCGAGAGAATAAATGCAAAGATTTGCATAATTTTAGTCCAGATCAAAGACTTCTTGCGTCCACACAACCGACTTGTGCATCGAGACTTTACACTGCATTAAAGCAGCTGACAAACGCTTTAAAATCGAAGCCATGTGGTTCCTTCTAGGGTACTTCTAATTGTACTGGTTTGAAATATCACTTCACACAACAAACACGAATAGCTCGGGATTGCAGAATTGTAAAAAACGAATCATTAAAAAAAAATTTTGGCGGGGGCGGGGGAGGGAGCGCGGTGGCCAGTGATGCAGTGTATCAGATAGCAAAAGCCTGAGCCATTCACAGGCTCGATCCCTTCCTCTACACTCAATAACTCAATCAAACGCCTAGAAATGCTTTAGCTCGGCTACCTTTGAAAAGACGAAGAACATCGCCTCAACCAGCATTCCTTTACATTCATAAAGACGGAGAAAATCCTTTAGCATCAGTTGAAAAAACTTGTGGAATGTTCAAAGACCTTTGTGGAGGACGAAGAGAAAACGAATCAAATTCAGGAAGTGGCCGGAACCTCACCCTGAGAACCTGGATCTGCTGTGACCAGTGAGAATACCCGAGGCGGTCTACGGAAGTGACCGCCTCTATAAAGATTAAAAGGGTAGATCTCTCGGCGTTGACCAATCCATGAGAGATGAATCATGCATTCGTCTTCGATTTTTAGCCTCGTTTGAGGTGGCTGAATTCATAGCTGGCCTTTACATTGGTTCGCGGTGGCCTATCGATCTATCTAGTCAGTGTTGCTGTCTTCCCAGACAACCTTATTATCAATAGGAGCTCACAGAGATGGTTCGGCTTGGGACTCTGGAGCGCGGAGTCGTACCATTGACCACGTGTGCGACGCAGAGCAACTCTAACCACTGCGCCAGACACTCACATGCCCACCACCCCACAATCCAACCGATGATTCCATTCCAATGGTGAAACACCCTGAGTTACCGACATAGTAATATCGATAAGAGAAAAGTAGCTCAGCATAGAGACCGGCCACGTGGCCAACGTCCTGAGAGTGGCGTGTTCACAAAGCTGCTCTAATGCAGCTTTACTGCTACAATCGCAACTATTTTCAAGTGAACGTGTTTACTCTTTTTTG
The DNA here is from genome assembly GCA_019055375.1 of Parelaphostrongylus tenuis. Lineage (NCBI taxonomy): Eukaryota > Metazoa > Nematoda > Chromadorea > Rhabditida > Metastrongylidae > Parelaphostrongylus > Parelaphostrongylus tenuis. The sequence continues at coordinate 145,506 of JAHQIW010001482.1, forward strand.
ATCCTGATATATCTCTTATCATCTCCATTGTTTTTTTGTGATAAGTCTGTTGATCACCGATCGGTAGATCAAGCTGGAAATCAGTGAGAATGTTTCATTCATCTATACTCGCTGCCATCACCCAGCCAGTCTCTCTTTCTCTCCAGTTTCTGAACTTGTAAGTTGTATAGTTACCGTTTAATCGGAATAAATCGTGTTTTCATCGAGTCAAGACTATCCGTTCTTCGTAAACGCGTCTAGGATGCGCCCCCTATCGATTGATTTGTCATCGAAAGGTCACAATCTTCCCGTTTCCCCCACCCCCCCCCCCCCTTTTTTTTTGAGATTTTAATTGCAGTCGAAGTTATAAAAATAAGTTTATAATCAGGGTGTTTCTTTTTTACGAATCAAAACTCATCGCCAGCCGTCGCATCAGTAGTAGCCGGTTTTCGTCTCCTACCGATTTTACCCGGTTAGGCTTCCTTCTCAGGGATTACACCGCACCGAACATCACTAACCACTGCGCCATAGCTTATCCGCTCCATCTTCTCCTCCTCTATCACCTCCTCTTCCTCTTTCTCTTTCTTTAGAAGTTTTTGCTTGATTTTGGAGCTAATGTGATGGTGTTTGGCGATTTTCTCTTTCATATGTTGCTACTAATCTTCACTAAATCTGGAATTTTCATCTTCTGGATTATAGTCTGGATCATGCCGTACCCGACAAAATACGAGTGTGACGACGATCCTGAAGAGATCGCCGAGCGGGAAATGGAGGAGAGAACTAAAGCTCTTGAAATCGTTAACCAACAATCAACCAGCGCTGATCAACAACAAAAAGATGTGACAGAGCCATGCCGTTAGTTTAACTTTATGAACATTATTTACAACTTTTATTTCGAGTGCTTTATCGAGACCACTCTCAAATTTCAATAGATCCTTTCATTATTATTTGAGCACTTAGATAAAGATTTCACTTGAAGTAAAGCGTTCGTCTTCGATGACTCTCTATAAGGAGTCTGAGGCTCCCGAGAGAACTGACTATGAAAAGATCGACAGACGACGGGTTCTGCCCGGCTGACGAGTTTGTAAGAACGAAACACATGTCTCGGGCTGTACAAGAGACCTTACCAGACCACATGACAAGTTGGCTCAAGTAATAATGAAAGGATCCATTGAAATTTGAGCGTGGTCTAAACAAAGCACTCGAAATAAAGGTATAACTACAAGAAGCGTCAAAACTGAAGAAGAGAAGAAACTGTAGAAGGCGATAAATGAAAAAACCGATTTTTTTTTTGCTGTACAAGAATTATATTCATAGGAGTGTGAAAGCTCAAATCTCTGGCTATAGCTTCACGTGGCAGATTTTTAAAAACATCTTTTCATAACGCTGTAAAATATGAAATGAAATTATGGTTCACACCTTCCGCGCGCCTTACTTTTTCTCACGCGTATAATTTACTGGGAGCACGCGAAACATATGAATCGTAGAGAAAATCTCGTAGTATCTGAGGAAATGCGGAGAAAATTCCCAATTTAGAATAAGTTGCACCCCACATATTTAACCCGTTTCGATCGATCGCCCCGCCCTCCTCCCCCGCCGTGATTTGGCCAGTGAACAAGGTTGCCAAACATGTGAAGCTCGATCTTATTTTCCGTGCTACATTGCAGTGAAGTGGTCTTTTCCAGAAAATATGCACAACATTGGAATCATTGAAAGTTACGCTTTCGATTGAGTCTAAAGAAAGACCACTGTCAGGCGAGCTGTAAAGCACAAGTTTTTTCTTTCTCCTACAGCGCTATCATAAGAGCTTTTCTGAAATGCAAGCACATTTTTGAGTTCTTCGAGACTTCTGCTATTGAAAGATTACCAGAGCCTAAGGAGGGAAGTTTTGGTACAGCGAAATATAAGCGAGGTAAGGAAACATGATCGTGTGAAACATAATTTTGTTCTGGAATTTTAAAGCGTCATAAAGGATATTTTGAAAAATCGGCTACGTGAGGCCTAAGCCGGTGATTTAAGCTTCAAATGATTACTAACACTCCTACGAAAAATTGTTGTCCCGCGAAAGGCATAGGTTTTTCATTTATCGCCCCGTCTAACTTATAGGTACCATAGAAACGTATTTACAAATAACATGACACAGGAAAATAACAACAATAATACAATTGAAATAATACAATTATACATTCAATGCGTTTCCACGCTGGAGGTTAGAGATGCAAAGG